>SJYC01016724.1:0-95950 GCA_006408675.1 Madoqua kirkii
TTGAAAGGGGAGGTAGCCCTGAATCAGGCTAAGTCAGATCCCCAGTGTGATTGCTTTTGTTTTCTCCGTGTCATCAGAGGGTCTCATGTGTCAAATTGCTTGTACTGCGGGTAATGAATGAGTGTGGTCAGCAAGCTAAGAAGTGAAGGAAAAGTCAAGAGTTCTCATAGCACTTCTCTGTGGCTTGACCTGAAAGGCTTTGTTTGTGTTCACTGCTGTGTAGAAGGTGAATGAGTTGCTGAGATGCTCACATATCTAACTGGTGCCTGGACTTAACATAAAATGCTTTAGCAGCTTAAGTGCCTCTGACCGTTACAGTAAATTACATGCTTCAGAAATGTGGCTCCTTTGCATTTTGGCTTCAGAAATGTGATTTAGTAACATAAATAGCAAGCACTGAAATATGTGGAACCACCACTTAAAACACTTAATTAGTGGGTGTTTGGGACAGCCATTGTTTCTACTGCATATTTGCTGAGTCTGAGTAATGACAGTCTGAGTGTCTGCAATTCTGTCCATTGATTGTGTTAAATGCCATTTTCTGTCTTTACCACATGTGTAAAAGGTCATTCCTCGTATGATCGATTCTAATTAAAGCTTGTTTCTAATGGGAAATCAAAACATAACCCTAATTAATGTGTCATTCTCTTAAATTTCCTGTAGTAAAACCCTTGAAGACCGGTTGAAACTTGAAGCGAAAAACGGAACATTGAGTGTATCCGACACCACGGTTGGCAGCAAACAACTGACATTTACATTAAAGAAGGTAAGTTGCTTTCTTGTGTTCTTTTTTAATTCAGAGGGAAGACGAGGCTTCCAGCAGTGTTGTGTGTGTCTGACCTCAGAGCTGCCTTCCAGGCTTGCCCCTCTTGAGGGAGCATGTGCTGTTCAGGCATTTTTTCCCTGCAGCTAGAGCCCCCCCTGGGTTGCAAGCACACTGCAAGGCAGAGCATTGGCAGAGCCAGGCGTATGTCTGGTGTCCTGAGGGAGGCAGGCCCCCAGTGATCCCAGGCTCGGTACTGTTGGTGAAGAGCTGCAGCATGGTTTCGGGGTCTCTGGGCCACCTGAGGTGGGACCTTGTAAAACAGAAGTCCTGACCATCCACGGCTGTGAAAGAATAGTTCAGGTTCACATGGACTTGATCAAGAACTGGTGATTTCTAATGCGTTCATCACAGTGCAATCAGCTTGCCAAGGGTGGATAGTTTCAGGGGGCGAATTACTCTATCCGCAGTAGGTCCCATTCTAAACTGACTTAACAGCAGTCATTTCTAAGCCACCTTTGATGACACCTGGCATACAGTGAAGGAGGAATAAGCTGGTTTAAATATTTGCTATGAACAGATAAGTGAAGAAGCTCCATGGTTTTAGTTTTCAAAAAAAGGTTTTTCTCATTTAGTCACTTTCGATTAATATGTCTTGTCACAAAGAGGGAAAGAATGACAAAGACTTTGCTTCTGATCCTTCTCTTAAATTGAGATACAATACAAGTATCTAAAACCCACTCTTTTAAAAATATACAGTTGAGGGTTTTTCAGTTTGGTTCGGTTGCTCAGCCCTGTCCAACTCTTTGCAACCCTATGAATCATAGCACGCCAGGCCTCCCTGTCCATCACCAACTCCCGGAGTTTTTAGTAGTCACCGAATGCTTTACTCGATTATCACCATCTAAATCCAGACCATCCTCATCACTCCAAAAGGAAACCCTACCCTCTCATGTCCTAGCCTATGGATTTGCCTGTTCTGGACATTGTGTATATATATAGAATCACACAACGTGTTTTCTTTTGTGACTAGCCTCTTTTACCTTAGCATGTTTTTAAAGGCTAATCCATGTTGCAGCCTGTACAAGAGCTTTATTCGTTTTTGTGACTGAGTAATATTTAATTCTGTGAATACACCACAGTCTTTTGTTATTCAGTTGCTAAATTGAGTCTAACTCTTGAGATATTATAGGCTGTAGTCCACCAGGCTCCTCTGTCCATGTGATTCTCTAGGCAAGATACTAGAGTAGGCTGCCATTTCCTTCTCCAGGGGATCTTCCCGACCCAGGGATCAAATCCATGTCTCCTTCATTAGCCAGTGGATTCTTTACCACTGAACTACCTGGGAAGCCCATACCACAATTTGCTAATCTCTTAATCTGATGGTGGACATTAGGGTTGTTTGTTTTTTTAACTTTTTGAGGGACGACTGGACTGTTTTCCAAAGCTATGGCACCATCGCCCATTCCCACCAGCAGATTGTGAGGGTTCTGTTTTGTTCCTCATCCTTGCCAATATTTGTAGTCATCCTTGTGGGTGTGAAGTGCTATCTCACTATGGTTTTGATTGACATTTTCCTGATGACTAACAGTGGTAGAGCATTTTTTTTATGTGCCTATTGGCCATTCTTACATTTCCTTCGGAGAAATGTGTTCACAACGTCCGCTCATTCATCTCTGGTTGTTGACAGTTCTTTCTGATGTCATCAGAAGGCCTGCCAAATGATAGGGGTATTTTTTACTTAGTTACCATTCATTATATCAATACAAAAAAAAAAGAGCAGAAAAAGAAAAATACTGTTTTTTCTTTGTGATGAGAACTCTAAGGATTTACCCTCTGAACAGCTTTCCTGTGTGTAATGTAGCAGTTTTGACTGTAGTCTTCACACTGTACATCACACCCCTAATACTCCTTTATCTCGTGACTGAAGTTTGTACTTTGGATCACCTTTTCCCAAATGCCCCTCTTCCCACTCCCCCCATTAGACCCTTTTTATTCTGTGTGTAAGAAGCTTTTCAGTTAAATCTGTCTCCGTTTACAGCAGACTTGCATCTTACATGTCTCATTTAAATAAGCCAAAACTGGCTGTGTGTTCAGACTAACTCATTGTGCCTAGTTTCTAAGAGAGTCTCTGTGTGCCCTCGACCGTTCCCTAATTCCCTCTTAAGTTCACGATGCTGAGGGGCCGGGAGGCGCAGGTCCCCTGTGGGAAGACCTCACAGGCTCTCGGCTACCTGGCCCAGGGCTCCCTCTGCCCCACAGGGTGAGCTGGGAGGACGCAAGCATACTCCTTCCCCACATTTCCCCAGTTGGAAGATACTGAGGTCAGTATCAGTTTATGATTTGTGGTAAACTGGAAATAAGACGGCTCTGATTTTCCCCCCACCCCCCCAAAAAACAAAAGAGGGCTACCCTGATGGCTCAGCGGTAAAGAATTTGCCTGCAGTGCAGGAGACATGGGTTCGATCCCTTGGCCTGGAAGATCCCCTGGAGGAGGAATTGGCAACCCACTCCAGTATTCTTGCCTGGGAAACTCCTTGGACAGACAAGCCTGGTGGGCTACAGTCCATGGGGTCGCAAACAGTTGGATACAACTTAGTGACTAAACTGCAACACAAAAACGAAACGTTTGAGTGAGAATGCTTAAAGCAGCCTTGTGTTGAGTCTAGGAGAGGCTTTGAAACTAGTTTGGGGAATGCATCAGTTGGCGTTTGACTTATGCCCGTTTCATCCTTTGACTAATAGAATTTCAACTACTAAATCTTAGTTCTATTTAAGAATTTTTATGGAATTATTGTTTGTGGGTTTTTTTAATACAAATCCTTTTATACTAGGTATATGATATATTCTAGCCAATTGTCATCTGCTTTGACAATAGTTACCCATTGAGAAAATTGTACCTGCTATGACAATTGTCACCTGCTATGAGTTGTCACCCATTGCCACAATTGTCTTCTGCTTTGAAAATTGTCACCTGACAATTGTCAGCTTCTATTAAAATTGTCACCTGCTATGACAATTGTCAATCCTCTCAACAATTGTTACCCGCCGTGACAATTGTCACCTGCTTTGACAATGGCCAGGCTCCATGACAACTATCACCTGCTGTGACAATTGTCACGCACCGCGACAATTGTCGCCCTCTATAATTTTCACCTGCTATGAAAATTGTTACCTGCTATAATAATTATAACCTGCTATGAAATTTTCACCAGCGACAAGAATTCTAACCTGCCACCTGAGATGTGTATAAGAGACAGCCCCCCCCCCGTCCCAAGATAGGACTGCCATGGATGTGGGGAAGGAGTCAGAATAGGAACAGGGAGGAGAAGAAGCTGGTTGGCTCTTGATTCATAATGAATCGGTCACACAGTGGCAACATCTTACAAATACAGCTCTTCTCTAGATTGGGGGTAAGGACAATTTTTTTTCTGGACAGGGGCTTCCCAGGTGGTGCAGTGGTTAAGTGGTAAAGCCTGCCAGTGCTAGAGATGCAAGAGACCCGGGTTTGATTCCTGGAGAAGATCCCCTGGAGTAGGGAATGGCAACCCACTCTAGTTTTCTTGCCTGGCGAATGGACAGAGAAGCCTGGCGGACTGCCGCCCATGGCGTCACGAAAGAGTCAGACACGACTGAACACACATGTTTCTGGACGGAGGTTTTTCTGCAGGGATCGGTGCTACCTCTGAGCTCACGTGTAGACACCTGCCTTTGTGGGGACTCCATGGGCCAGGCTTCGTGGAGTGTGCTCCAGGAGACGGAGGAGGGGCTCCTGGAAGCCCATACCCCCAAGGGAAATCCACGACAGATGTCCGTATCAGAGGCAGAGCAGCTCCTGACTTAAGCCCCAGCACTCCCGGTTTATCTTTATTTAGTACCTCATTTCCCGAAGTTACTTGGACCAGAGGCATTTTTAAAGGGATGCTTCTTAATATGAGAGCTTCCCTGGTGGCTCAGAAGGTTAAGCATCTGCCTGCAGTGCAGGAGATCCCTGGGTCGAGAAGATCCCCTGGAGAAGGAAGTGACAACCCACTCCAGTATTCTTGCCTGGAGAATCCCATGAATGGAAGAGCCTGGTAGGCTACAGTCCACGGGGTCGCAAGTTGGACACAACTGAACAACTTCACTTTTCTTAATATGAAGAAACAGAATATTAAATAAGCAGTGTTCAGGGGCTTGCTGACACACCATCATCTGCTCTGCTAGGGAGCCTGCAGTTTCCCTCTGGTTTCTGAGTTCTCCATTCACAAAGGAGCCTTAGCCTGCTCTCTGCCACGTGCTAGGGACACACAGAACAGAGACGTGGCTGTGGGTGCCGCAGTCCTGTGGATGGAGGGAGATCACGTACAGTCACCTCATTGTAATGTGGGACATGCTCCTGGAGGCCCAGGGCTGGGAGTGTCAGGACCCCTGCCCAGCCGGAGGAGTCAGGGACAGCTGGGTGAGGGGCAGCGGAGCTCTGGGGGGCGGGCTGGGCTCCAGCCTCCAGCCTTGTTGGGGGTGGGAGTGGGCCTAACGTGTGTGAAGCACAGCCATCACAGGGCTGCCAGCTGTGGCCTCACACGTAGCTGGAAAGGCACGTAGAGCTGTCCAGCAGGGCTGTGTGCAGGGTTAAATTTTAACCGTGGTCTTAAGAACCATGGAAAGCGGTTGAAAAGGTCTAGTTAGCAGGAGTCCGGCATACCGTTTCTATTTTTAAAAAGTCACTGCGGCCGTTGCAGGAGGAGGCAGACTGAAGGGGGCTGACAGAGGTTCCTCACCCGGTAGTGAGGGGTCAGGGCTGCCTCGGGCAGGAAGGACTGCACCCTGGGCTGGGTGGGGCCCGGGGAGTGACCTACAGAGGAGCACACCGGGCACGGTTACTTTGAAAAGGCTTTGAAAAATGGTACATAGGAAAAGTGCTCGATTCTTCAGAATCTCAGTCCAGGGGTTTCCTCGAATAGAAAAGAGTCATCAGTTTTTGGTCTTACAAATCATGTTCTTTTCTCATGAGTCCGTCACCTCCCAGCTCTTTCACTTTACAGAAGTGGAATAATCCCGGCAATAAGTGAACACAGAGACTTGTTCTTCAAGGCGCACATATGAATGAGTACCAGGAGCCTGGAGCTGGCAGATCACAGGCCGGCAGGCTGTGCAGGTGTCTCTAAAGCAGCATTTTGCAACTTTGAAAGTGGTTGCCCCACCACTGCTGTCAAAATTGGACCTTCTTTCAGTTCCACCAGCTAAGATTTTTATTTTGAGCTTCACAGTTAGGGGTTTGTATTCTCCAAACCAGACTTGGTGGAACAGAGCTGTATTCTTAGAACTCCGAAGCTTCTCTTTTCAGCGCAGATTCTGCACTGATGTAACTCTCTTCTGTGAAACTAGTGACACTGTTGGGAGGAGGTCTGGTTTTCTCACCTGAGTGCCTTCAAAGCAGCCATCCCAGAACCCATGTGCCCCTTCCGGCCGTGAACTTGGGATTGACTGACGAGTCTGCCGAGCCTGTATCAGTGATTAGTGGTAGCCCTCTGCCTTTCAAGGGAGTTTGATTCTCTTTGGAACCAGGTCGGGGGACTGCATTGTTAATCGTGGGTGGATTATTACACAGTTTGGGGACACAAAAGGACTGTTTTTGTCTTTAAGACATGTGAGTAAACTGATGAATGGCCCTGGCTTGTCAGTGAAGGACAGTTCCGCAAGAGAGGTCGTGGGCGTTTGGAAAGCCACCGCGTCTGCTTCAGGCCAGCTCTCCCGTGAGCAGCTGTGTGGCGCAGGGGCTGAGGAGCCAGCCTCGAGCTGCGTGGTTCAGTCCGGCGTGCCCAGCGGCGTGCCCAGGCCGCGCTCCAGCCCAGGGGATTGAAGGCTTCGGCTCTCACAGTGACCATGGCAGCTGGCACTGGTCCTGCCGTCCCTGCCAGAACCGGACTAAGGGTGGTGGTCGTGCCGTTGGCATTCCGATGGGCCCCCAGGAAGGGGTGTTGGCATGTCCTTTCTCTTTCTTTCCCCTCATGTACTCTTCTTTCTCAGTCGGAGCAGCAGAAGAAGCAGCAGGAGGCTGAGAAGCTGCACCGGCAGGAGAGGAAGGCTGTGCGCCGCTCCGCGGCTCATCTCAGGTCCCGGCCCAGGCGGGGGCGGCCATTCCACTGAGACCGGAGCAGGCCCTTCGCGCAGCCCCGAGGAGCTCAGCGCTTCGCCCCCTCCGGATCGTCGTTCATTTGGGCGTGTTAGCCACAGCCGGGGTCAGGCAGCCCTCAAGTCCCGGGGAACCCTCGCATCTGTGGAGAGAAGTCCAGACCGGGCCATGGTCCCCAGGCCTCTGGTCAGACTCTGGGGCTGGGCCTGCTGGCCATGTGGAGCCCCGGGACACTTCTGTGCCGTGTGGCTCCATGAGAACATTGTTCCTTCGCCCTGGTTTTAATCCAGTGTGAGAGGTGGTTATCTTCTAATACGGTGAGATGTGCCCCGTGAGCTGAGAGGGTCTCCTGGGCTGCAGACCAGGGCCCGGGGTTTTCTGGGACTGTCTGCCCTGCCCACTGCCGCTCAAGACTCCGTTCGGGCCCCCGCCCCGCCCCCAAGAGGCCACTCCCCTCTCGCCCGACTATGGGCTTCGATCATGTTTGTGTTTTTAAGAATGTGCCGGTAAATGTGTTTATGTGTTGGTCTAGGATTTTTTAAAACATATTTTTATACCAAGAAAATGTAAATTAAATGATAATAGTCATCTAAAACAGAAAGTGGAAGCTACTGGATATTCTTTTAACTTGGCAGAGGATTAAATACAGATTTTTTTTTTCCCCAGTGTCTTAAGTGCAATTAGAGATATACTGGCTGGAGACGACGTTTATAAAATAAATGCTTTCATTTGAACAGCTTCTTGGAGAGAGACCCATTCCTTGAGTTAATTTGAACAATCGTTTTGGTTTCTTTGTATGCGAATGTGTGAAGAGGCCCTGAGACAGTGACTCTTAGGGCTGTAAATGATAGAATCTGAGTTGAGATGTCAGGAGCAAAAAGGCAAAGGCGTTGATGAACAGCCAGGCTGGAGAGTAACTCAGGCCACCGGGATCCAGGCCTCCTCCTTTCTCGTCTTCCTCCTGTTGGCACCTTGCCTCGTCTCCTCGCTCTCCCCTCCTGTCTTCCTGCAGCCCCACCCCCAGCATGTGTCTCTGCTGCCCTGCAGACTGGGAACAGCACAGGTCAGGCTGTGACCTCTGTGGTCTGAGAGGGAGAGGATATTTCCAGGAAAAAAAGGAGAGAGAGAGACAGAGTGTGTGTGTGTCTACGGACACGTCACCAAAAAGAGACTCTTGTTACCTGGAGGGCCCTCTGTGGTCTGAGAGGAAGAGGATGTTTCTAGAAAAAAAAAAAGGAAAGGGAGACAATGTGTGTCTGTCTGTGTGGGTGGGGTGGGGTGGGGTGGGGTGTGTGTGTGTACGTGTGTGTATGTACACAGACACGTCACCAGAAAGACTCCTGTTACCTGGATTTTGTGTGTGTGTGTGTGTGTATACACAGACAGGTCACCAGCAAGACTCTTGTTACCTGGGCTGTGTATATGTGTGTGTGTGCACACACACGCACAGACACGTCACCAGAAAGAGCCTCCTGTTACCTGGGCAGCCAACTCGACTTGTGTTGTGGTACCAGAGGACCCCCACCATTCCTTTCCTGGCCTGTCCCCTGGTCTCTTCTCGGGGCTCCAGCTTCCTGTGACTCTTGTGTCTCCCACATTGTTTAAGAAGAAGGTAAAGAAGGATGCTGCCGGCTGGCGTGTTTCCCCGGGGTTGAGGCTGTCTCTTATACACATCTCTCTTGTTACCTGGGCTGTGTATATGTGTGTGTGTGCACACACACGCACAGACACGTCACCAGAAAGAGCCTCCTGTTACCTGGGCAGCCAACTCGACTTGTGTTGTGGTACCAGAGGACCCCCACCATTCCTTTCCTGGCCTGTCCCCTGGTCTCTTCTCGGGGCTCCAGCTTCCTGTGACTCTTGTGTCTCCCACATTGTTTAAGAAGAAGGTAAAGAAGGATGCTGCCGGCTGGCGTGTTTCCCCGGGGTTGAGGGACCTATTTCCAGACCTGTGTCCTGGGGTCAGGCTCTTCTGCACCTATACCTGGCCTTCCCGCCCCCCCCCCAACTTTTCCTTCTTTCTTTGGGCTCCTCCCTGTGGTTTGGGGAGCCAGTACACCTTTTGGGGAGTTTGCAGAAGCAGTGCTGCCTCTGGCCAAGGGGCCTCGCTCGCCTGTGAAGCGAGGGCTCGTCTGTCTGGAGCCTCAGCAGGTTTAGGGCGATGGTGTGGGCCTGTCCAGGATGCCTGAGACAGGGGCACCGGGGCCAGCCTGTGACCCAGTGGGCAGTCCCAGCCCTGTTGCTACCAGCTGGGCGTTCTCTGGCTGTTTAACCTCCCTGGGTCTTGTTTCCCCTGAAAGTGGGCCCGATCCTTGCTTTTGGTGAGAAGCGCGTGGGGCCCGTGCCTCCGTGAACACCGGACACAGTGTGAGGCTCTGCAGCGCTCCGTGGAGTGCTGTCAGCGCCCCCACGCTGCACCCACGCCCTCTGACCTCAGCGTGTTCCTTAGTACCAAGGTGTTCCCAGGGTGAGGTGTCCCTCAGCGTTTGTTCTAGGGGATTCCTGAAAGGGCAGATGGAGGCCTGAGCTGAAGCTGTGAGAGACGTTTAAGACAACTTGCCGAGGAGATAGAAAGCTGCAGAATGCATCCTCAGGGCCCTACTGTTCCCCTAGGGGCCCCTTGAAACAGCCCCTCCTCTTTAGGCGGTCTGTTCCTGGAGCACCTGCTATGAACCCCACATTATCTTCAAAGTACCTTGTGTTTTTAAAATGTCACATGAGTTTTTTGCACCATGATTTCTGATTGCTTCCTTGCAAGCCTGAGAACATGACCACGCTTCTCCTGGGCTTCCACCTAGAAGGTGCTGGCAGGGCGTCCACGAGCCAGAGGCCCAGCCTGAAGCTGGGGGCCTGGGTTTTACCATCAGGACCACCCTGAGGTTGTTGAGTCACTCAGTCATGTCCGACTCTGCAACCCCAGGGACTGCCGCATGCCAGGCCTCCCTTGCCCTTCACCATCTCCTGGAGCTTGCTCAAACTCAAGTCCACTGAGTCAGTGATGCCATCCAACCATCTCATCCTCTGTCGCCCCCTTCTCCTTATGGAAAATTTCAAACCCAAACCAAAGCCAAAGAGAGCTCGATGAGCTTCCATGTACCTATTCACTGTCCAGCTTCAATAATTAACAGCATAGACTCCCCCTGGTGGTACAGTGGACAGGAATCCACTTGCCAATGTAGAGGACATGGAGACACGGGTTTGAGCCCTGGCTCAGGAAGATTCCACATGCCACAGAGTAGTTAAGCCCACACACCACAATTACAGAGCCCCCATACTGCAGCTAAAGCCTGGGCTCTGCAACAAGAGAAGTCCCCACAATGAGAAGCCCGTCCGCCACAACAAAGAGTGGCCCCTGCTTGCCACAGCTAGAGAACGCTGGCTCACGGCAACGAAGACCCAGTGCAACCAAAAACAAGTTAATAAAAACAATTTAAAAAAATTTTTAATGATTAATGACAATGACACAAGCTCATCTATTTTCCTCTTTGCTCCTATCCATTAGCCTTTTATTTTGAACTATTTTATCCCAGACATCATGTCATTTTACCAGAAATATGCATAATGCTTTACTAACTTACTGTGTGTCCCATTCCCCCCACCCCCACCGCCAGCCCACACACATACCAGAATGTAAACTCCATAAGGAAAGATAGGAGTGGGTTTTTTTTTTTCCCTTTTCTGGTCTGTTTTGCTTACTGCTATAGATCAATCATCTAGTACAATGCCTGTTACACAGTAGCTACTTAATAGGTATTTATCAAATGAATAGTTGGGTCAAGTTAGATGAGGACTGTAGGTTGGATTTTGGATTAAATAAGAGGGGTGATTCTTACTTGACCAGAGCTTTTTCAGAGCTGAAATGCCTATTTGAATAGCTCAGGAAAAGACAGGGAAAAGGGAATCAGAAATAGTGACTATAGAACCATTAATAGGAATTTCAATGTATAGAAGAATAAAAAACGTGAGATCAAGAGTTTTTGAAACAAGAGATTCCAGCATGACTATACACCTCTGGGGATAATCCAGAAAAAGAAACAGTGGTGTCGGACAGGGGATGGTTATTGACCTGAGATACATTAGCAGGCAGTTCCTATTGCAGTGTAACAGATTCTCTCAAAACATAGTAGCTTAAAGTAACAGCTGTCCATCAGCATCAGGGGTCAGGAACTCTGGAGCAGCTTTGCCGGATGTTTCTGACTCCCGGTCTCCACAATCAGCTAAAGGCTTGACTGGGCCCAGGGGAGCCCCTTTCCAAGTTCACACATGTGGCAGTGGGCAGGAGGCCTCAGCTCTGTGCTACACAGGCCTCCCCATAGGGCTACATGGGTGTCTTCCCCTCACCCAGAGCCAGGGATCCAAGACAGCAAGAGAGACCGAGACCGAGGCCACAGTGCTTTTTTGATCTGGTTTAGGGCTGGCATATCATCACTTAGCTTTTCTCTGATCTGTCGCTGGTGAGTCACTAAGTACAGTCCACGTGCAGTGGAAGAGAAATTAGCTACCATCTTTTGAGTGAAGGGAGTATCAAGTAGAGTTGCCAGATAAAAAAGTTACATTTAAATTTCAGGCAAACATAACTTGGTATAGATATGTCCCAAATATTGCATGGGCGTATTTACCTTAGAAAATCATTTATATGAAAATCAGATGTAACGGGTGGCCTATATTTTTATCTGCTAGATTTGGCCACCCTAGGAAGCATCTGTAGACATATTTTAGCAAGACCTCACTAGCCAAAGAGGGATAGGTTGGAGTGCACAGAGGCATGGGCTCACCTAGACAACACGGGGCAGAGGATGCAGGCAGTTCAGATCAGCGGCAGCAGGGAAGCAGGTGGGTGTTCTAATTGCTTGTTTTCTCACTGGGCTGAGGTTTCTTCCCCTGCTGACCATGCCCTGAACTTCCGTGCTTATGGCCAAGCTCACCCTTGATTTCAGAGCCTTTGTTCTCCGTGAACCTCTTAATCTCCAGGAACTGTCCATCGGTTTCCTGTCTCCTTCCTACCCCTCCACCTCCGGGAGCACCTTTGGAGAACACCCATCACTTGTTCGGAGTATGAAACACAGGACATCGAGTTGAGTTGAGAATCCTGGGCTTTTGCTTTTCCTCTGATTTTATTATCACTCTGAGTTCACATAATTCTACCTCAGTGTTTTTCAAGTGTTCTTTTCACTGTGTCCCATAGTAAGAAATACCCTGGAGAAGGAAATGGACGGTATTCTTGCCTGGAGAATCCTGTGGACAGAGGAGACTTGCAGGCAACAGTCCATGGGGTTGCAAAAAGTGTCTGAGACGATTTAGTGACTAAACAATAGCAAATGTGTGTAAATACTGTAAGTTGACCCTTGATTGTTTCTTCAACATCCCTGTCCAAATGAGCAGAATTTGTTTTTCTTCTCGTTGGCAAAATATGATGCCGCCTTATATTTGGAGTTGCCTTTTAATTAGGCCTATACAGTGGCTTGATTTAGAATCTGCTCAGTCCCACAGTCGTGTCCTACTCTTTGTGACCCCATGGACTGTAGCCCCAGGCTCCTCTGTCCATGGGGTTCTCCAGGCAAGAACACTGCAGTGGGTTGCCATGCCCTCCTCCAGGGGATCTTCCCAACGAAGAGATCAAACCCACATCTCTGTGTCTCCTGCATTGGCAGGCAGGTTCTTTATCACACCTCGGAAGCCCAAATACTACACCCCTTTTTGTATATGTAAGGAAAATTCCAGGCTTAATAGTTTCGATTTTTTTTGTGTGTGTGCTGCACTGCCTCTTTGTTCAGCATGCAGTTTTCTCTAGCATGTGGGATCTTAGTTCCCCAACCAGGGATCAAACCTGCATCTCCTGCATTGGAAGGCACATTCCTGATCACTGGACCACCAGGGAAGTCCCCATTCCTAATAGTTTTTATTCTTGAAATTCATTTTTTTAATCCATGTGTACATTTTCTAAAATTAGTGCAATAAAAGTCTAACAGATTTGAAAGAATTCTTTCGGGAATTAGGGTGCTGCTTCCTACTTAAGATGCTTAACCTTCATCATGAGCACATCCTGGGTGAATGGAAATTTGTTAGAAAACATTCTGTCCTTGCCCTTCAAGATACGATGTCCTGGAGCCAGGTTTTGGGAGGGACACATCTCAGGGTATTTGTGGGTTGTCCTGCTGCTCAGACCTCCTGCAGAGGCTGGAAATCGCCCATGGGCTCCAGGCCTTCCTGCCTACCAACCCCCACTGCTCCCCCATCCCCTCCCCTCCACCCCGCCATACACACACGTCTTAATTGAGCAGGAAGTTGTTATTTTCTGACGATGGTGCTGGAATCCAGACCCAAGCCTATTATGGAAACCCAGATGGCACTTCAAAGTTGGAGGGCCATACACTTTCCTCTTGGGTGGTGGGAGGAAGGCCAACTGTATTTTCCTAGTAGCCTTGGGTTTCTTTCAGACTCAGGGCAGCATCACGAATCCCAGGCTCTCGGGATTTGACTGGACCGACCTTCACGTTCAGCAGGCCCTCACACCTGCCTGATTGGATTTCCCTCGTCCTGTCCCTTTGAACTCAAGGTCCAGCTTCTGCCGCACACCCGGCTGACCAAGGGCCTTCCTCCTGTTTCAGATGCTCCAATTGTGAGTTAAAATTTGAATGGAAACCTCCCTCCCCTTCCTCCCCTTTTCCTCCTACCCAGCCTGGGTTTCTGAAAGGTGAGTTGAAAGGCCCCCTCCCTGCCTCCTTTCCCCTGATGCCCTCCCCTGCTCCTCTACTGAAGCCCCGTAGACCAGGGGAGCTCATCTCTCAATTTTTCCGCATCTAGACCCCCTCCTCCCCACTGGTTGACTCCTTTGTGTGCTGAGCACTGTCTGGTCCTTGGCTCGTCCTCACCCACCTGTGCAGGTGCAGGAGTGCCCGAGGTTTCCTTCTTTTCTCTCAGGACCATATCCCCTACCAACAGCCTTGCACCCTTCATCTGTGTGCCTGCTGGAGTCTCAAGTCAGCACGCCCAAAACATGGCAGGGACCTCCTGCCCCTTGTTCTTCCCCCTTGTTGCTTATCCAGTAGCCTGAGTCAAAATCCTGGATCCTATCAGTATCTATTGATGACACTGCGCAAGGGTCGGGTTCTTGCAGAACTTGCATTTTCATCGGGGGATAGACGATACCTCACAGGCTTCATGAAGGTGACGAGAGCCATGAGGGCCGGCTCAGGGAGAGGCGGGGTGGGAAGGGGCCGTCACTGGGCTGATGAGGCTTGGTCAGGATAGCCCCTGTTGAGAAGGTGAGATCTGAAAAAGGCTTGAAGGAAGGGAAGAACATTCCAGGCAGAGAGGCTGGAGAAGCCGTCAGAGAGCTTGAGAATCAGAGATTGTCTTTCGGCAGCTCTGAGATGGACAGAGCCCCTTGGTTTCTGACATCATAGCTGCTGCTCTGATCTGGGCCCCCTCCAAGAGCTGCTGAGCAGAGGCCCCAGCACAGGGTTTCTCTGGGATGTTGACGGTACAGCCTGTTGGCCAGCGTGGCTGGCACTGAGTGTCCGACTCTTGTGACTGAGGTGGGCGCCGCTTGGTGTCAGGCATGCCCTGAGGTCCCAGCGCCCCTGGCGGAGTTGTGAGCCGCCCATGCCTGTGGATATTGGCTCCACAGGCTGAGAGTCCAGCCAGCAGCACCTCCCGCAGACCCCCAACAGCCCTGCCTCTCCTTCCCCCACGCCCCATCCCTGCCATCCTTGAGCTTCCCAGGCTGGGCAGATTTTTCTGCACAGGGATGGTGGCAGAATCTGGGGTCCCCCAATCACGCTGTGGGAATCCGAGCCTTTCATGATGAAGGGCTTACAAAACCCCCATTGGAGATGGATGAATAGAGAAAACAGAAGGAAACAAGAGGAGACGTGAGTCTGGCCCAGGCTTGCTCCTAGTTAAGCTGCCTGTCAGTGGCCAAGTCACTTAACCCATCCTTACCTTGGTGTCTACGTCTGTAAAATGGTTTAATAATATCTGTCCCCTAAAGACTTCAGAGGATGGAGCTTAATGAATGAGGTCCATTAAACTCCTCAGAAGAAAGGTGTAACTAAATGTAAAGCACTATTGTAATTAGCTCTCAGGCTCTTTAAACCTTGTTGCATCTTGTTTTAAGAGAGTTACCATGACAACAAGTTTGTTTGAAAAACACACGTAGAAGAGGCGTGGCTATAACTCTCACAATAATAAGTGAACTTGATTTCTCTGGTTTCTGTTATAACTAAGAAGCTCCTTAGTTGCCTTAGCGGTCTTCGGTGGACAGCCAGCCACCGCTGTGACTGTTAACTTCTGCATGTGCGGCGAGACCTGTGTGGTTATTCTTCCGTGCACACAGCAGGCGCTTAATTAATGATTCTGAGTTAATGAGCTCCACAGGCTCTGGGTGTTTGTTGGGCTGTATAAATTGGAGATATGGTCATGCTATTAACCACACTGACTCTATTAGTCAGGGTTCCCCAGAGAACTGAACCAATAGGAGATTTTACATCTACATAAAGAGATTTACTATCAGCGGTTAATTGGCCCATGTGATGATGGAGGCTGACAAGTCCCAAGCCATGCAGCCAGCCAGCTGGCTTGAATCTTTCCCAAGAAGAGCCAGTTTTTCAGTCGAGTCCAAAGGTCAGAGGAAGACCGGTGTCCGAGCTCAGTCAGGCGTGAGGAGTTCCCTCTAGTTCTGCCTTCTTGTTATGTTCAGGCTCCAGATGACTGGACAAGGCCCACTCGCCCTGTGGAGGGCCATCTGCTTCGCCCGGTCTACCCCACTCGGGTGAGCGTCTCAACCAGAGACAACCTCACGTATACACCTGACCGAAGGTTGGTACCCGCAGCCCAGCCAAGCTGACACTCAGCCCTCCTCCCTAATTAGAGCTCTCGGTTGGCAGGCCAGGCAGACATGGTGGCCCTCGGTAATGGTAGATGGTTCCAGATCGGTGGGCCTCTCTCTTCAGCCACCAGGGTGGCGGGGGTTGGGGGGGCATTCCTGCTGCCAGGGGGAGATGGGGCATGGATCTTTGAAGAGTCATTTAAGAAACGTCTGCTGGAAAATAATTATTTCCCCTGAGGGTTTGGCCTGGAAGTAGGGTCTTTGCCTTTCATGTAGTCAAATGTAGCCCCACATGAGGGAAAACCAGCATGTTCCCCTTTCTTCAAGCAGAGCTGATAACAGACCCTCCATGAAACTACATGAAAAACCTCAGGTCAGGGGCTCAGACCCACCCGCTCACCCTCAGGGTCAGTCCCCAGGGGCCACAGCATCTGAGGCTTCTGTTCATGTCTTCTCACTTTCTGTTCTTTCTCAGCTGTTATTATTACTTGTCTCCTTCTTTTTGGTTGTGTTATAAGTTTGGCAGTATTCTTTTTTTAATTTTCATTTATTTTTTTGGCCCTGGAGCATGACATGTGGTATCTTAGTTCCCTGACCAGGGATCGAACCCAAATACTTGGCATTGGAAGCACAGAGTCCTAACCACTGGACCACCAAGGAAGTCATGTTATTACTTTATAAACCTTAGCGTGTCCATTCACAGGGCCATCTATCGTCTCCACCCTAAACCCTCCAATTAACTCACCCAGCCCTGGCAGCCCAGGAGAGGGGCTGTGTCCACCCTGAGCAGCCCTGTCTTAACTGATGCTGATGAAGAGAAAGGGAGCTGGAGAGAACACACTGCACGTCTCTCCCCTGTTCTGGCTCCTGCTGGACCCTCTAGAGAAGCGGTGACATCAGGTAAGGCCAGGGACGTGGGGCCCAGGGCACCTGTGCGAAAACGCCATCAGATTGGCCTGCAGCTTTGCAAGCTCTATCAAACACGTGCGTTGAGCTCTTTCCTGCTACTGTTAACCATAGCAACACCTTCCTGGGCATGGACTGCGCCCACAGCGGTACCTCCCACCTTTGGGTCCCCAGGTACTACCAGCTCAGGAAATAGCGGGGTTTGCAGGTTACCACATCTAGAAACACGCTGGATTTATTTCTCTGTTAGATGGACATACATGTTTCTACCTCCCGAGGCCATTTAATGAGATAAAGTGCATAAAGAACCAGACTTCTGTTGTGACCCCATGGACTATAGAGTCCATGGAATTCTCCAGACCAAAATACTGGAGTACCAGGATAGCCTTTCCATTCTCCAGGGGATCTTCCCAACCCAGGGATCGAACCCAGGTCTCTTGCATTGCAGGTGGATTCTTTACCAGCTGAGCCACAAGGAAACCCAAAGAACCAGACACTGCCCAGAAAATGATAGGATCTGGTGGATGTTAAACATCCACAGAGTTTCCTTGGTGGCTCGGTGGTGAAGAATCCACCTGCCAATGCAGGAGAGGCAGGTTCAGTCCCTGGGTTGGGAAGATCCCCTGGAGAAGGAAATGTTAACCTACTCCAGTATTCTTGCCTAGAGAATCCCATGGACAGAGGAGCCTGGCAGGGTACTGTCCATGGGGTTGTAAAGAGTCGGGCACAGCTTAGTGACTAAACAACAGCAAACACCCTGCCCCCCTTCCCTACCCAGTCTGGCCAGCACAGTTGGCCCAGTGTGGACCAGGTAGGTGACGTGTAGGAGCAACACTGCAGGAGCAAGCTTCCGGTGGGTTCGCCCACAGGACAGCCATCTGACTGCGTGACAAGGTGGCACCACGCTGGAGACTTGGCCTCAAATGGGATCCCAGCCCCCATGTTAGTGGAATGGGTTCCACGCTTGGGTGACAGTCTCCGTCACCATGGAAACAGTTGATGGAGTCCTAAGGCTTCACTCCCCACTGCCTGACCCCATTTGTGCCACCACTGTTTCATCAGCAGGAGCCAAATCTTCACCAGATACTCACTCCCTCTTCCTCGTGAGTCCCCTGTGTGCCCAGTCGTGTCCTACTCTTTGCAGCCACATGGACTGTGGCCTGCCAGGCTCCTCTGTCCATGGATTTCCCAGGCAAGAACACTGGAGTGAATTGACATTTTCTCCTCCAGGGGATCTTCCCAACCTGAAGATTGAATCCACCTCTCTGGTGTCTTCAGCATTGATAGGTGGGTTCTTTGCCACTAGTGCCACCACCTCTGTTTTTGAAGGACCATCTCAGAGAAGGCTCTGGAAAAAGACCTAAGAACTCACTTCCTAAATCTCTTTCCTCTTGCTGCCTGTTGGTCACTGAGGTCTCCCTTCCCTTGCTTGGAATGTTGCCAAGACTCTGAATAGGAAAATGCCTTCTGTTCCTTTCTGTGCAGTTTTCTTGATGAGAATAAAGCCTAAGCTTTGGGTGAATTTGAAAATTTTTCCTACACACATTCATCTCTGTCCTTTCTCACTTTGATTTCAGAATCCCAATTTCTTTCTAAAAGCATATTTACAGTTCAAAGAATGACACACAATACTTATCAATAAATCTGACTTCTAGCTCAGCAGTTTTCAAAAATATTTCCATCATCTCTAGGCTGCAGAACGTCTGGTGGAAAAACCTCATTGTTTGCCCACTTCTCCCTGAGGGCCCTGGCTGGGCAGATGGTCACCAGGTCAGGGCTAATGTGGGCAGCAGCCAGGTGGGTGTGGCTGTGATGGGTTGGAGGAGAAGCCCCCAAAGCTGAGGGCAGTCGGGCCCTGGAGACCTGGCTTATTTTGCCTGCTTCCTTATTAGGACGTGGGCTCTAAACAGGGCTTGAGGCTTCAGAGTTTCTGTCAATTCTACTTGAAAATACTTGTTCCATCAGTTTACTTTTTGAACTCTACAGGCAAGATGTGTTCGAGCCCTCAGTGTGTGCCTGGCATTGCCCCAGACAGTGGATGGGAGATGGGGGACATGTAAGAGACAGATAAGACCAGGTCCTTCCCTCCGTGGGGACACGAGTGAACCAAGAAAAGCAGGATGGGGCTGGGCAATGCAAGGCAGGGCTGGGGTGAGGAATGCCAGGGCGCCCTGGAGAGTGGGGAATGGAGTGAGGTCTCCAGGCACAGGCATGAATGGCAGGCAGCAGCTATGCCGGGAGGTGAAAGGGCTCGTGGGGGGCACAGTGGGGTGAGGGTGGGGGGTACCTTGATTCTGGAGCAAGGGCAGCCCAGCAGCATCTTGAGCCCAAGTGTGACTTGGCCATCACGCGCTCCTTCCTCCATCATCTCATCACCTCACTCATCCCAACAAGGGTTTCTTTTCAGAAATGGAATATGGGGACCCGGAATGCTTCAGGAGGAAACTGGGGATCGTGGCATGTGTCAGATTTCATTCATATCCAACAGCTTTGAAGTCTTTGTCTTTCTGGGCACCTTGCTTGGGTGAGGACTGGAAGGAGCCAGCCCACTGTGCTCTGGGCTCATCTTGGACCTGCTGGTCATCCCAGGCAGCTGCCTCATATCTGGGGGCACCAGACTCTTCATCAAGGAGGTGACATCTGGGCACCTCCAGTGCTGAGAGAACCTGCCCAGGCTGTGTTCTTAAACCGTCAGGCCCCAACTTGCAACCTGAATTTATCTTATTCTTTCTAATTAGGAAAGAAATACATGCTGATTATTTAAAGTGCCTTAAACATTATAAGGAAGGCTGAGGGCCGAAGAATTGATGCTTTTCAACTGCGGTGCTGGAGAAGACTCTTGAGAATCCCTTGGACTGCAAGGACATCAAACCAGTCAATCCTAAAGGAAATCAACTCTGAATATTCATTGGAAGGATTGATGTTGAAGCTGAAGCTCCAATATTTTGATCACCTGATTCGAAGAGTTGACTTATTGGAAAAGACCCTGATGCTGGGAAAGATGGAAGGCAGGAAGGAGGAGAAGGGGACGACAGAGGATATGACTGGATGGCATCACCAACTGGATGGACATGAGTTTTTGAACAAGCTCCAGGAGATGGTGAAGGACAGGGGAGCCTGGTGTGCTGCAGTCCAAAGGGTCTCAAAGTGTAGGACACGACTTAGTGACTGAACAACAACGAAATGTTATAGAAACGTAACAAAGAAAGTGAAATTCCCCCAGAACACCGGTTCTCCAGAAATGACTGCTGCTGTTACTTGCTTGATCTTATTGTCTGGACGTTTGCTGGGAGGAAATAGCCACAACCCACAGCTGAGGTTCCAGGCACAGCCCTTCCATGTCTCTGGGCCTCTCGATGGGCAAGGCACATTTGGGATGGTGAGGGGTTGGGAGGCACTTTTTGCCATTAAGAAGCTTCCAGTCTAAAGAGGGAGACAAAAATCCAGGTGAAACTTAGGCCAAGAGGAACCTAAGGAGACATGATGCTAAAGGTCATGTGGTGACCTGGCTGGGGTCCTGGCACAGAGAAAGGACTTCAATTTAAAACCAAGGAAATCCGGGGCATCCCTGGTGTTCCAGTGGTTAAGACTCCTCACCTTCAGTGCATGGGGAGCGGGTTCAGTCTCTGGCCTGGGAACTAAGATCCCACACACCTCGGGGCCAATAAAGAAATAAATAAAACCAAGGAAATCAGAGTAAGCTTTGGACTTAAAGATAACGTACCCACATTGGGGTGTGAACTATAACAAATATGCCATGTGGATCTAAGATGCTTCCAAGAGCAGAAACCGGTACAGGAACACCCTGTATCATATTCTCAATTTTTTGGTAAACCTGAAACTGTTAGAAACCACTAAGTGTATTAAAAACAACAACAACAAAGCCGTAGAACAGGCGAAGTGGTGAATGGTTTTTCAGGTGGAAGCTCAAGAATTTCGGCTCTGCAGGCTGGAAGCACCAAGGACTCTCGCTTGGAGACCACCTCCCAGCCATGTGGGGGAGGGTGGGGCTGGGGGGAAGCGAGCTGGATGGTCCATGAGAGAGTAATCAGAGGCCCCATCCAGACACCTGTCCTCAGCCTCCTCCTGAGGACCTGGAAATGCCACACGAGAAAGGGGATAATTAACTGTCATCACAGGGGGATGGCTGGCCTTCCTTCCTCCTCTGCCAGCCTCGCAGGGAGGCCCTGCAGGTGCCGGTAAATAGATGCTCAGTAAGTCTTCTGATTCCTGTTCCTGTTTACAGTCGTTTCACAGCCAGAGATCGAGTCCAGAAAGCAGCGCAGAGAGTCTCTCAGCTTCCTGACCCCCTCGGTTGGCCTCCACCACCATGTTCCTGTTAAAACACTCAAGGTATGTTGGGGCCAAGGGAATTGACCGGCAGGCCTGGAGAAAGCCTGCTTTCTTCTGGTTCCTTCCCCTGGACGTGTGTTTATGAAGGTCTCTGCAGACACAACTGCTTGGAAACATCTTGAAATAGGAAGCAGAGTCCCAGCTGAGTGTCTAGGTGAGATGAGAGTCCAAAAAAAAAAACCAAAAAAACAAAACTGAGAATCATTTCCTCAGCGGCTGCCAAGTTTGGAGGCCCTCTGTGGATCTGTGTACATCCTGCCGTTGACTCAACTCGAGGCTCCCCTCTGTCCTCCACGCTCCTGGCCCGCACTAGCGCAGCTGGGCCCTGAGGGAGCCCGCAGCCCAGCGGGGGCCCTGAGCCAGCCTCCAGCTCTGTCGCAGCACCCACTCTTTCCAGCCCAGGCTCAGGCCCTGGTGCCCGGCAAGGCTTGCTCTGCCAACTGCAGCATCTGGTCACTGAAGATGCTATTCTCAGTACAAGCGACAATGTCCCGTGCTGTTCATGGGGAAGAATTACTCTGCTGTGTTTTATTCTTTGTTGTTGTGCAGGCTTCCCATTGTGGTCCTTTGCCCATTTTTAAATTGGGTAGTATGGGATTTTTTTGGTTGTTGTTAAGTTGTAGCAGTTCCTTTTATATACTCGATCCATGTCTGAATACTAATTTGCTTCAGTTGTTTCTGACTGTGACTCCACGCTCCTCTGTCCCTGGGATTCTCCCGGCAGGAACACTGGAGTGGGTCGCCATTTCCTTCTCCAATGCATGAAAGTGAAAAGTGAAAGTGAAGTCACTCAGTCGTGTCTGACTCTTAGCGACCCCATGAACTGCAGCCTAACAGGTTCCTCTATCCATGGGATTTTCCAGGCAAGAGTGCTAGAGTGGGGTGCCATTATTCTTAGGCATTTCATGCTCGGAAAGGGGATCTGAGTTACCCAGGTGTCTCACAGTGCCAGACTGGGAACAGGAGGAAAGGAGAGAAAACTGGAGACCAGAGCTGGGGATCTCCATCCAGGGTAGCGTACAGCTCCAGCCTCCAGTCGCCGATCTCTGCATAGCAGTATCTAGAGGACTCTTCACACACAGGTGAGTCTGTGATTCTGCACTTGGAGTGGAGCCCATGCAACACCATGACCACTGCCCCTTCCACCCCAGTCCTATTGAAGGTAGCTGCACATCCAGTAAAACCAGTACATCTTTGGGCAGTCTGGTCTCGAAACCCTTCACACCAGCCAAGGGAACTCTACTCACAGGGCTTTTCTTGTTAGTCTGCCAGGCTCCTCTGTCCTTGGGATTTCCCAGGCAAGCATGCATACTGGAGTGGGTTGCCACACCTTCTTCCAAGGGATCTTCCCAACCCACAGACTGAACCTGGGTCTTTTGCATTTCAGGCAGATTCTCTACTATCTGAGCCACCAGAGAAGCCTCTGTCTTGTTACCCCAGTTAAATCAAAAGACTTGATTGTAAAACACAGAGGCACCCCAGTAAGAAGCCCACCTTGCCCACTGTGGCCTCAGGCTGGCTCCAGGCTGAACCCTGCCCTCTGCTCCATGCTCCTGTGCACGGGCTGAGGCCACGGTGGCTTTTCGTACCACAGGACCGAAGCTTCTAAGTGAAGGGGACCACAGTTCTCAGAGAGAGTCCCCTCAGATGGGAGCCTGTTTCCTTCTCCTAAAAGAGGAGAACATGGGGTGAATAGTGCTAGAGAGTCCATGCACCGCAGTGTGTAAAGGATCTTCTATCCACATGACCACAGATCTGTCTGCTTGCTTCCACAGTCATCTGTCTAGCTCTGCTGCGGGCTTAAAAATGAGCCTCGGATTCTGAACACTATTGTCTTTATGCAATAATTTGCATGCAGCATATCTTATCAACCTAGATGGTGTATTAAAAAGCAGAGACATTACTTTGCCAACAAAGGTCCATCTAGTCAAGGCTATGGTTTTTCCAGTAGTCATGTATGTATGAGAGAGTTGGACTATAAAGAAAGCTGAGCACCAAAGAACTGATGCATTTGAACTGTGGTGTTGGAGAAGATTCTTGAGAGTCCCTTGGACTGCAAAGAGATCCAACCAGTCCATCCTAAAGGAGATCAGTCCTGAACGTTCATTGGAAGGACTGATGCTGAAGCTGAAACTCCAATACTTTGGCCACCCGATGTGAAGAGCTGACTCATTTGAAAAGACCCTGATGCTGGGAAAAATTGAAGGCAGGAGAAGGGGATGACAGAGGATGAGATGGCTGGATGGCATCACCAACTCAATGGATATGAGTTTGAATAAACTCCAGGAGCTGGTGATAGACAAAGAGGCCTGGCGTGCTGCAGTCCGTGGAGTTGCAAAGTCAGACACAACTGTGTGACTCAGCTGAACTGAACTATCTTAATTCAGTGCCACTGACCAGATCATTTGGGAGGTTGTGAGCATAAATAGCAAACTCGATAACAAGGCCTGTCGCTGGCAGGGCACCTAGAATACTCCAGACACGGTGCCAGTGCTTTTCCACTTGTGGAAACCCCAGGGTCAGATTCCACCGTTTTGCGGAAGTGAACGCACAGAGGCTCTCCTCGTTGTTCTGGGCCGTTTTCTCCTGAGAACTGAGAGCAGAAGCCCAATTCCTGTTATCTGGAAGCTCTGATATCTCGGGGCCAATGTCCTCAGTCTCGAGAACTTGAAGTTGACCTCACTTTGTTGGCTTGACCTAAGGATGTGAGCTGTTGTGAGATTGCCGAGGTGGAGTGGGTGGGGAGGGGGGGCCGCTATGGCCCCTCTGGCCCAGAACATTGTGCTCCTGCTTAGCTCTGCCCACCATGCACGTGCGTCTCATGAACCCCCTCAGCGCCCCAGCACCCCCAAAGACCCACATCGCTTCCTTCCCTTCCTGCACAGCATGTGCCTCCCCGTACCCACCAGCACCCATCCCCGCTCTCTGGGAGGAATTTTGTCTGCAGTGCTTGGTGGATCTCTGTGGATCTAGTCTCGTCATTCAGGGAAACAATGAGTATGGATGTTAAATACCAGTTACGGAAAAAGAGAGCAGAACCCAAGCCAGTGTTATTGCACAAGGTGTGGTGTGTTCGAGGGACGTGGTAGACCTACCCATCTGAGCCATGCCTCATCTATTTGTCAGATTTCCTCCAGCTGTGCAGACATCCCAGTTCTTCATCTCGTGGGTGTATGTCACCCACAGTCAGGCTCCATAGATTAGGCTCCTTGTAGCCACTTGGGTGAACACCCTATAGACTCTGCAGAAACTGTGAAGCAGCAGTGAGCAGCACGTCCAAGGGAAGATGCAAGCCAGACATGATGGATCCAGGTCCTGGGCTGGAATGGGTGCTTCATGCCACTTAAGGGGCTGCTGGGGTCTCTGCGGCTGCCAGGAGTGAGTGCCAGCTTGATCCCTGTGCTCAGTCTGGCTATGCCACCAGGATGGGGCTGAGCAAGCCCTGAGCCACTGGGCAGAGATACAAGGACACCAGCCTCCCAAAGCTTCTGCTTGGCCCTAATAACTGCCCCTTATATAATCACATCGTGATTCACCATCTCCTCAGCTACGGTGGAGCTCAGCCCCTTGGTACGGAACTTGAAGGAGTTTGAACCACAACTCATGTCATCTGTTGGAACAACTTTCCTGCCATCATCCCTGGAAGCTGCTCACCACAGTGGAACATCTGTATTTCTAGAACCCTGGATAGAGCGGTGTGCTCCAGCTTTCACTGAGTGGAGAAAGCTCCGAAGGCTGGTGGCCCATGACCAGGCCGTCTGCATCTTCAAAATGGGGCAGCTGGCTGCGTGGCCAGGGCTAGGGGGACCTGCGGGTGCCCCTCAAGTGAAGGGAGCCTCCAGCCCGCCAGCCTCCCATGCCAGCCTCTCGCTTTGAGGACAGAGGGGTTCACTTCCCCGAAGGGGCCCAGGCCCAGGTTCTATGTGGGGACTTCAGCACTTCCCCTGCCCTTACTCACTGGACTCTCTGTGTCCCTTGAGCTCCCTTTTGTTATCTGGCCAGGGAGTTCACATTTGTCTCCCTCTTGTTCTTCCTGGTTGACTGCCTGTAGCCCAGGACTGAAACTGCAGCCTGCACCCTGGTGAGCCTGAACGTCTAAGTGACTAGGGGGCCTATCTGCTCTGCATGCTGAATCCCTCGGTTGTGTCCAACTCTTTGCGACCCCATGGACTGTAGCCCTCCAGGCTCCTCTGTCCGTGGATTCTCCAGGCAAGAATACTGGAGTGGGTTGCCATGTCCTCCTCCAGGGGATCTCCTCAACCCAGAGATCGAACTGGCATCTCTTACATCTCCTGCATGGCAGGCAGATTCTTTCCTCCCTGAGTCACCAGAGAAGCCCAGTTTATCGGCTATTATGGGTTAAATTGTTCCCCTTCTCCCCCCAGATCCTCAGGTTTAAGTTCTAACCTGCAAGACCCATGAGTGTGACCCATGAATGTGACCTTATTTGGAGATGAGGTCATTCAGAGGATCAAGTTAAAATGGGGTCCTTAGGGTGGATCCTAATCTGAGATGCTGTGTTCTTGCAAAGAGTGAACTCTGGACACGTGCAGACCCAGAGAGAGGCCGTGAGCAGATGGAGGCGGAATCCCAGTAAATGGCTGGATGGCATCACGGACTCGATGGACGTGAGTCTGAGTGAACTCCGGGAGATGGTGATGAGCAGGAAGGCCTGGCGTGCTGCGATTCATGGGGTCGCAAAGAGTCAGACACGACTGAGAGACTGAAGTGAATGCAATATTACTCAACCATAAGGAGGAACAAAATTGGATCATTTGTAGAGACATCAACAGACCTAGAGCCTGTCATAAAGACTGAAGTATGCCAGAAAGACAGAAACAAATAAATATTGTATATTAATGCATATATGTGGAATCTGGAAAAATTACATAGATGATCTCATTTGCAAACAGAAACAGAATCACAGATGTAGAGAACAAATGTATGGATAAGAAGGGGGAAGAAAGGGGAGGTTGCAAGAATTGGGAGATTGGGATTGACACACATACACTATTGATATTATGTATAAAATAGATAACTAATGAGAACTTACTGTAGAGCACAGGGAACTCTACACTGTGGTGATCTGAACGGGAGGGAAGTAAAAAAAGAGGAGATCTATGTACATGTATGGCTGAGTCATTTTGCTGTACAGTAGAAAATAACCGGAGAAGGCAATGGCACCCCACTCCAGTACTCCTGCCTGGAAAATCCCATGGACGAAGGAGCCTGGTAGGCTGCCGTCCATGGGGTCGCTAAGAGTCAGACTGAGCAGCTTCACTTTCACTATTCACTTCCATGCATTGGAGAAGGAAATGGCAACGAACTCCAGTGTTCTTGCCTGGAGAATCCCAGGGACAGTGGAGCCTGGTTGGCTGCTGTCTATGGGGTCACACAGAGCTGGACACAACTAAAGCGACTTAGCAGCAGCAGCAGCAACTAACACCACATTGTAAAGCAACTATACTCCAATAAAATTAATTACAGAAATAAAGATGAGAAAAACATACTCTTCAAAAACTTTTTCTTTTAGAATGTGAGTGCCTTAAGCGGAGATGTTGGTGGGAGAAGGGGAAAGAACTCCACAGTTCTCTGCAGTCATCTCTACTTCCTACTATGGTAACATCACTAGGCTGCTTCACAAATTGCTATGAATTTTCTACTCCCTAAGTATATTTGTTTTCTTTTATTTTTTGCACCATGACTATTCTCTCATCCCCCCTTTAGCACTAACCTCCTTTGAGTTTATGGACACTGCAAATAACGTTAGTCAAAACACCTCAGAATCCTGGGGCGGCACAGGTAACTAGCTCTGCAACCAGATAAAATCAGCAGCAGTCAAGAAATCAAGCAATTTTCCTCTCCTGCTATATGTTTGTGGTTTTTTCCTTTGATCAATGCCCAAGAACAAGCTGACTCCTCTATATATTTCCATTTCCTGAGTGGACATTAGTGTCAGCAATATCATTACCACTCACTTTCTTTGCTCCTTTCTCACTCTGTGTGTATGCCATATTTAGATTATGAATTCCCAGAGGGTAGGCTGGTCTTGTTTGAGTTTGTTCATCTTTCTTTTTTAAATGTTTATTTGTATTCCAATTTTGCATTGTACACATAGCACATTAAATGGAAACATTCCTCATTCTTATCTGGTCTCTTTTCAAGAGGTTAGGGAATCACAGAACACACTGTGTGCTGAATTAGCGCTTTTCTGGAGCTTGGCCATTAAAAGGAAAATTAATGACACATATGAGATAGTCTTTCTTAGCAGTCTCCTCTGAACATCCTTGACAATCTGCTAGATCATACACTTGATCTTATAATCCAAAAGACAACAACAGTGACATATTTCTTGGATTAAAGAGAAAAAGAACACATTGCAAACCAACAGAGAATAAATAAGGATAAAGGAGAGATAAGATAAATTATTTCTATAGTAAGCAGGCCAAGCGGTCACTGCATCAGCTGAATATAATTATTAGGTAAATGGGGCACATAGGAGCTTAAAGTTTAAACCACATGGAGCAGGAGTAAGTTATCATATCCCTAATTATCAAACTGAGAAACCATGGTTCATTGCTTGGAATTCTGGGAATGACTTGAATGCAAGGAAAGATTATGAAAGAGGGATTGCAATGAAAATGATTTTTAAAGACCTCTTCTGTCATTTTTGTGTAGTAGCATCTTTTACATGTTTCCTCACTAATTTTTATTTCAGGGTAAGAACCTGTGATGACTGCCTGGACAAAGAAGATGGAAAAATAATCAACCTGAGCAAAAAGGAGGTCTGCAGGTCTGAATGAAGAGGACCCCAAGGGTGAAGCCTTCAGGAAGGCCTTGTGATGAGCTTCTATACCAGGTGATGGTCACTGCTGAACAGATGCTAACACACAGTAGACTGTAAAGGAATCTAGTAAACATTCAGGACCCCTTCACCCCCAGCAAAAACTGTCATAGTTAATGCAGACACACAGATGGGAAAACAGAGAACCTGCCTCAAGGAATGTGTCCTATTGAAATAGGGCTGAGCATCATGCAAATGGGTATAGCCTTGGAGGTCGGTCGGTACACATGTCTCCGGAAGATCATCAAAGGGAAATGAACAAGGGCCTGGATTCATGACACTCAGAATGACTGTGATGTATTCAGTGCTCACACTGCATGCAACATTTTCTTGGAACCCTACATATGCTATTCTATTTCACAAAAACAATTAATAATGGTTAATATGTACTTGGTACTTACTAAAATCCAGGCTGATAATCGTTTTGTTTAACGTGCACCGGCCTGGTCTGAGGCAGGTATTATATTTTCTGCTTCACAGATGAGGAAGTACCTTGGGAATTTAAGGAATTTGCAAATGACTGAATGAGCATGTAGTTATGAATACTGTTAGGACATAGATCTATGGCTGTAAGGAATAAAAGTGTGGATTTAAAAGAATGTGAAGAAAAATAATGGAGGAGAATTTGGCCACAACCAAATAAACACAAAGGACAATAGAGAGATGATTACCATGTGAGGTGTCTTATATATAAATTGGCAAGTTTCCAGAACTGATGCCTTTGATGGGGTTGTTGCTGCTGTTTAGTCACTAAGTCATGTTCAGGTCTTTTGCAACCCCATGGACTGTAGCCCACCAGGCTCCTCTATCCGTGGGACTTCCCAGGAAAGAATACTGGAGTGAGTTGCCATTTCCCTTTGAGTTTGATTCCCAGGGGATCAAACCTGCCTCTCCTGCATTGGCAGGCAGATTCTTCCTTTGATAGGGTTATAGGATGCTATATAAAAGAATGTGTATTCCATCCACATCTATATACTTTTTTGTTTTTATACATTATGAAATATAGTACAGATAATACAAAATGTAGAGTCTAATAACAAATACCTGTCTTGAAAGCTTAAGATACAGAAAACTGTACACAGTACTTTCCCTAAGCTCATCTCCTCTGCTCCCCTCAGATGTAACCAAAATTCTGAATTTTAGTTTCTCATTTTTCTTTATAGTTTATATATGTATTTTGTACACACTGCTATAGTTAAAATAGATAATCAACAAGGACCTACTGTATAGTACAGGGAACTCTGCTCAATATTCTGTAATAACCTAAATGGGAAAAGAATTTGAAAAAGAATAGATATAGGTATCAATATATGTATAACTGAATCACTCAGCTGTATATTCGAAACTAACTTAATCAATTATACTCCAATATAAAATAAACCTTAAAAAATTAACAAAAAAGGACAATGTTTAGCATGTGAAAATATATGAGAGTTTGCCTGTTTCTAAATTTTATGTACACTTCATGGAAATGAATGATACTAACATAAGCATTCTTCTGTGATTAGTTTTGTTCAACACTACTTATCCATGTGAAGATACAAAGATAAGGTCCATTGGTTTACGTATGTGATAGAAGGGCATTATATGAAGATGCCAAGACTGATTTAACAATATAAGTCAAGGGATAGCTGGGTAATTTTCAGTTTTATGCTATTGAAATCAAAACTGTTCTGAACATTCTGGTGCCTGTCTCCTAGTATACAAATTACTCACTAAGCTACGTTTCTCTAGAACCTACAAAGCTGTTTTGAATACAGGTAGTGATAGCTAGCTTCTTCATTATGTTGCTGATTTTGAAGGGGCTTTCAAAAATACTTCACCATTAAATATGATGTTTGCCATAATTTTTTTTTGTAGATATATTGGGTTGGCCAAAAATTTGTTTGGCTCTTTCTATTACATTTTATGGAAAAGTCTGAACAAACTTAACTGGCCAACCCAATATACTATCAGATTAAGAAAGTTCCATTCTAGTCCTAGTTTGCTGAGAATTATCATGAATGAATTGTAGAATTTTACTGAATGATTTTTGATATGTATTGAGATGATATCTGACGTTTTCTACTCAGCTGACATGACACATCACATGCAATAACTTTCTAACAACGGACTAACCCTGGGAGAGGATGAGGGCAGGAGAAGGTATGACAGAGGATGAGATGCCCACTGTGGCCTCAGGCTGGCTCCAGGCTGAACCCTGCCCTCTGCTCCATGCTCCTGTGCACGGGCTGAGGCCACGGTGGCTTTTCGTACCACAGGACCGAAGCTTCTAAGTGAAGGGGACCACAGTTCTCAGAGAGAGTCCCCTCAGATGGGAGCCTGTTTCCTTCTCCTAAAAGAGGAGAACATGGGGTGAATAGTGCTAGAGAGTCCATGCACCGCAGTGTGTAAAGGATCTTCTATCCACATGACCACAGATCTGTCTGCTTGCTTCCACAGTCATCTGTCTAGCTCTGCTGCGGGCTTAAAAATGAGCCTCGGATTCTGAACACTATTGTCTTTATGCAATAATTTGCATGCAGCATATCTTATCAACCTAGATGGTGTATTAAAAAGCAGAGACATTACTTTGCCAACAAAGGTCCATCTAGTCAAGGCTATGGTTTTTCCAGTAGTCATGTATGTATGAGAGAGTTGGACTATAAAGAAAGCTGAGCACCAAAGAACTGATGCATTTGAACTGTGGTGTTGGAGAAGATTCTTGAGAGTCCCTTGGACTGCAAAGAGATCCAACCAGTCCATCCTAAAGGAGATCAGTCCTGAACGTTCATTGGAAGGACTGATGCTGAAGCTGAAACTCCAATACTTTGGCCACCCGATGTGAAGAGCTGACTCATTTGAAAAGACCCTGATGCTGGGAAAAATTGAAGGCAGGAGAAGGGGATGACAGAGGATGAGATGGCTGGATGGCATCACCAACTCAATGGATATGAGTTTGAATAAACTCCAGGAGCTGGTGATAGACAAAGAGGCCTGGCGTGCTGCAGTCCGTGGAGTTGCAAAGTCAGACACAACTGTGTGACTCAGCTGAACTGAACTATCTTAATTCAGTGCCACTGACCAGATCATTTGGGAGGTTGTGAGCATAAATAGCAAACTCGATAACAAGGCCTGTCGCTGGCAGGGCACCTAGAATACTCCAGACACGGTGCCAGTGCTTTTCCACTTGTGGAAACCCCAGGGTCAGATTCCACCGTTTTGCGGAAGTGAACGCACAGAGGCTCTCCTCGTTGTTCTGGGCCGTTTTCTCCTGAGAACTGAGAGCAGAAGCCCAATTCCTGTTATCTGGAAGCTCTGATATCTCGGGGCCAATGTCCTCAGTCTCGAGAACTTGAAGTTGACCTCACTTTGTTGGCTTGACCTAAGGATGTGAGCTGTTGTGAGATTGCCGAGGTGGAGTGGGTGGGGAGGGGGGGCCGCTATGGCCCCTCTGGCCCAGAACATTGTGCTCCTGCTTAGCTCTGCCCACCATGCACGTGCGTCTCATGAACCCCCTCAGCGCCCCAGCACCCCCAAAGACCCACATCGCTTCCTTCCCTTCATGCACAGCATGTGCCTCCCCGTACCCACCAGCACCCATCCCCGCTCTCTGGGAGGAATTTTGTCTGCAGTGCTTGGTGGATCTCTGTGGATCCAGTCTCGTCATTCAGGGAAACAATGAGTATGGATGTTAAATACCAGTTACGGAAAAAGAGAGCAGAACCCAAGCCAGTGTTATTGCACAAGGTGTGGTGTGTTCGAGGGACGTGGTAGACCTACCCATCTGAGCCATGCCCCATCTATTTGTCAGATTTCCTCCAGCTGTGCAGACATCCCAGTTCTTCATCTCGTGGGTGTATGTCACCCACAGTCAGGCTCCATAGATTAGGCTCCTTGTAGCCACTTGGGTGAACACCCTATAGACTCTGCAGAAACTGTGAAGCAGCAGTGAGCAGCACGTCCAAGGGAAGATGCAAGCCAGACATGATGGATCCAGGTCCTGGGCTGGAACGGGTGCTTCATGCCACTTAAGGGGCTGCTGGGGTCTCTGCGGCTGCCAGGAGTGAGTGCCAGCTTGATCCCTGTGCTCAGTCTGGCTATGCCACCAGGATGGGGCTGAGCAAGCCCTGAGCCACTGGGCAGAGATGCAAGGACACCAGCCTCCCAAAGCTTCTGCTTGGCCCTAATAACTGCCCCTTATATAATCACATCGTGATTCACCATCTCCTCAGCTACGGTGGAGCTCAGCCCCTTGGTACGGAACTTGAAGGAGTTTGAACCACAACTCATGTCATCTGTTGGAACAACTTTCCTGCCATCATCCCTGGAAGCTGCTCACCACAGTGGAACATCTGTATTTCTAGAACCCTGGATAGAGCGGTGTGCTCCAGCTTTCACTGAGTGGAGAAAGCTCCGAAGGCTGGTGGCCCATGACCAGGCCGCCTGCATCTTCAAAATGGGGCAGCTGGCTGCGTGGCCAGGGCTAGGGGGACCTGCGGGTGCCCCTCAAGTGAAGGGAGCCTCCAGCCCGCCAGCCTCCCATGCCAGCCTCTCGCTTTGAGGACAGAGGGGTTCACTTCCCCGAAGGGGCCCAGGCCCAGGTTCTATGTGGGGACTTCAGCACTTCCCCTGCCCTTACTCACTGGACTCTCTGTGTCCCTTGAGCTCCCTTTTGTTATCTGGCCAGGGAGTTCACATTTGTCTCCCTCTTGTTCTTCCTGGTTGACTGCCTGTAGCCCAGGACTGAAACTGCAGCCTGCACCCTGGTGAGCCTGATCGTCTAAGTGACTAGGGGGCCTATCTGCTCTGCATGCTGAATCCCTCGGTTGTGTCCAACTCTTTGCGACCCCATGGACTGTAGCCCTCCAGGCTCCTCTGTCCGTGGATTCTCCAGGCAAGAATACTGGAGTGGGTTGCCATGTCCTCCTCCAGGGGATCTCCTCAACCCAGAGATCGAACTGGCATCTCTTACATCTCCTGCATGGCAGGCAGATTCTTTCCTCCCTGAGTCACCAGAGAAGCCCAGTTTATCGGTATTATGGGTTAAATTGTTCCCCTTCTCCCCCCAGATCCTCAGGTTTAAGTTCTAACCTGCAAGACCCATGAGTGTGACCCATGAATGTGACCTTATTTGGAGATGAGGTCATTCAGAGGATCAAGTTAAAATGGGGTCCTTAGGGTGGATCCTAATCTGAGATGCTGTGTTCTTGCAAAGAGTGAACTCTGGACACGTGCAGACCCAGAGAGAGGCCGTGAGCAGATGGAGGCGGAATCCCAGTGTTGCTTAGCCCAGGCAAGGAATGCCAGAAATTGCCAACAAGCCGCCAGCAGCAGGGGGTGGGAGGCCTGAAAGAATCCTCCCTCACAGCTTCCAAACGAACCTGCTGACGCGCTGAGCTTGGTCCTCCAGCCCCAGAGTCATGGGCTGATGAATTTCTGTCATTTAAGGCAGTTTGTGGTGCTTTGTTACGGTAGTCCCTAGGCAACCAAACAGCCGACACAGAGTCACTTGGTTTGAAAAAATGCAGCCAGGAGGGGCTGGGGCAGGGGCCTGGACCCATCTCCTCCCTCCCGGGCCCAGGCCTCGACAGGATGCACTGCAGGGTCAGCTGGTATCCGGGATCTTTCCTGTGGTCCTCAGGGAGAGCAGACAGAAAGACCATGTGTGGCTGACGGAGCTTGCCTTGTAATTCTGGTCAGAAGGTAGGGTCCCTTGGTGAGAGAGGGCTGCAGCAAGACTGCATGTGTGCAGGAGGGGAGGTGCATGTGGCCGGCCTGCAGACCTCCAAGGCATCTTGTTTGCTGGAGGAGCAGGGCAGCAGTCCCCTGGGGGCCGCTGTGAAGCCCACCTTTGGGGACAGATGCGCTGTGAAGTCCCTTTCACAGACTGGAGGACTCAGCCACTGAGAAATCAGTGATGCCACAGTATTGCTTCCTGCGGGCTGGGCTTCCTTCCTGTGCGCCGCAGCTCCCTCCCTGGAAAAGGGCTGTAGACATGTGTATCCCGGATAGCTGGCGTTGAGAATATTTCCTCTCAGTTGTGCGGAGGAACTCTCAGGGGTCATTGTGGAAAAAGCCGGCTTGTGCTGACCCCTGAGGCCTGGCTGACCCCTGAGGCCTGGCTGGCTCGCTGGGAAGTGGCCATGGGGCTGGGCTGTCTCCCTGCTCTGGGCCTTTTGTCAGATGATCTGTAGGGCTGCTGGGTCTGACAGGACAAGGACAGCATCATTTCAGGGGTGCTCGGGGGCTCTCCACTGCCTGCAGCAATGTGGGGATCTGGGAAGCTGGGCAGGGGGCCCCTGCCCATCCGGCTCACCTCAGTGAAACCACCACCTGGGGCTTGCACTCGGTGTATCCCATTACTAAAGATGCTCACAGACCAGCGACCCTGGGGTAAAGCCCACCCCAAGCCTGTCTCTCCCCGCTCATCTGAGGCAGCCCCCTCCTTGCCTCCTCTCCCTTCTGAGTGGGAGGGGAGTCCCTTCCTGACCACCCCCAGGACACACACTATGCCCTGAGTGCCCGGAGGTCTCTGTGCACACTGAGGAGTCCCCTCTTGTGGTCTCTTCGTCCCCCACCTGGCGTGTCCATACCCCCATTCGGGTCTTAATTTAACCTAATTATTCCTGGGCAGAAATTGGAAAAATCACTGATGCTGGGAAAGATTGAAGGCAGGAGAAGGGGACAGCAGAGGATGAGATGGTTGGATGGCATCACCAACTCAATGGACATGAGTTTGAATAAACTCCGGGAGTTGGTGATGGACAGGGAGGCCTGGCGTGCTGCAGTCCATGGGGTCGCAAAGCGTCGGACACAACTGAGCGACTGAACAGAACTGAGAAATTGTGGGCCTGCTTAAGTTCAAGCTACAGAAGGACCGCTGAAGTCCAAGGAGTGAGAACTGCCTTGGGAGGAGATGACGACATGTCACAGGTCTCCTCAAACAGAAGAGGGGCAGCCACATGAGGGGCCACGGATGTCACGAGGAGGTCTGAAGTGGGAACAAGTGTCCTCCAGGCGTTTCGGCCCGAGGGTCTCAGAATCTGCATAACTAACCAGAGCATACTGTGGTCTGTGTGCACTAGGCATGGTGTCAAGGGCCCCGAGAGCCCAGCTTCTCCCCAGGGTCACAGTCTCCCAGACCTTCGCACTTCCTCCTGCTATCACAGCATAGTAACAACAGCCCCAAGACCGGCTCTTCCCATTGGCCAATAGAAATCCCACACGCCAGCACGTGCCCTTCTGGAATAAAGACTACCCTTCCCAGACTTCCTGGAGCTAGGTGTAACCATGCCACTAAGCTCTAGACAAGGGAATATGGCATCAGGAAGTGCCTGGAGTGGGTGGCCATGACTTCCTCAGGGCATCTTCCTGATCCAGAGATTGAACCTGTATCTCTTATGTCTCCTGCAGCTGGCAGTTGGTTTCTTTACCACCTGTGCCACTTGGGCAATCCAGCAAGCACATAATAAGTGTTCTTTTCCCCAACAATATAACTCTCCATTTATTTAGATTATCTTTCATTTCTCACAATGTTTTGTAGATATTAGGGTGTTTTTTTTATAGCTTTTGTCAGAAATATCCCAAGTGTTTCATATTTTTTAAAAAGATTATTAAATATATTTGACATATAACTGCAAAGTTAAGGTGTACAACACGCTACTTTGGCACATTTGTATATTATAGTATGGTTGCTGTTGTAGCAATATTTATCATATTATATATTTTTGATGCTATTGTAAATGGTATCTGTTATTAGTATGCAGCAGTCAGTGTTTTGATTTTATTTCATCCAACTTTTTAAAACCCTGTTCCTTAGGGAGTAACAAAATCTATACCGTTACTTCCTGCTGTGTCCAATAACCCTTCTCTTGTTTTCTTTCTGAAAGCTCCCTATTTTAAGTTACAGACAGGCCCTATGAGGGACGTCAAGCTCACTTTTGACCCAGTTTCTGCTGATGGCAGATCTGGATGACCTCACTTCTTAGCACTAGTCTTTCCAGATGGCAAGTTGCCTCCAGAGGCTGCTGAGTGAAGCCTTTGGCCCCAGCAGTGTGCGGGTCAGCATCTCGGAGAGGAAGGGCCTCCAGGAAGGAAGGTCTGGGGTCAGCTGTCCGCGCCTACGCAGGCCTCCTGGTGAGGTGCCCGTGGTGCCCTGGGGACAGGGGACAGGGGCCACCAGATGAAGGGAGTACGCACTGCCAACACAGGGGAGGAGCTGGAGCTGGAGGGCCAGGCCCGCCCGCAGCCAGACTGGGGGAGAAACGCCTCGTGCAGGGCACGGCGTCGGGGCCGCGAGGCAGTCCTTCCAGCTTGGGGTAGGCGGAGGGGAGGAATTTTATATTTTCCTCTGTACACATTCCTATTGTTTCTAGTTCTTCAAAGCCAGTTTACCTACTTCTGCCATTGAGAAGGAAACATTTTAGATAGATTCTTTAAAAAGAAACTGTTGTTTTCAATATCCTGTGATAAACTCTGATAGAAAAGAATATTTTTAAAAAAAGCATATATATGTGAGTAGCTGAGTCACTTTGCTGTACAGCAGAAATCAACACAACCTTATAAATCAACTATGTTTAAATAAAAATAAATAAATAAACCTATTATATATAGAATGGATAAACAAGGTCCTACAGTACTAGCACAGAGAATTATATGCTATGACCTGGGATAAACCATAAGGGAAAGGACATGAAAAAGAATATATATATGCATAACTGAGTCAATTTGTTGTTCAGGAGAAATTAACACAACATTGTAAATCAACTAAACTTCAATAAAAATAAATAGATAAATAAGAAACCTTTAACAATTAGAGAGAAAACCCCAGGATGATCTCTCGAAGGCTTCTCTGACAATGAGGCTTGTTTCTAACTGTGGGGTCAACTAGACAAAAGGTCACTGGTGAGAAGAGCTTTGGGAATTCCAGTTGCTACAAGAACTTGGCTTTGGGGAGAAAGGTCAGAGTGGAAGCTGGTCTCAGACAGCAGGGACATTGACGTCCCTGCCTCTGGGCACCAGGGGGCTCCGGGTCCCAGCACCTCCCTGTAGTCCTTTGACCCTGAGCCCAGCCTCACACTTTCGTTTTTTCCAGTTCTTTTCTTCCTGAGAAAAAAAGAACCAGTCAGCAGTGGTGGACATGTGGCTTGGGTTGGGGTGAGGCCAGGGTCTTATGACCGTCACGTGGCATCCACAGTGAAAGGACCCCACAGAATCTCTTTCTTGTTTTCACACTCAGTTTGTTCCTGCGGCCACTGAGTGGGGCTCCCGTCACAGAAAGCCAGGGACAGCGGAGCTCTGGGGTGAGCATCATGGCCAGAGCCCTGGACTGGGTGGGCAGGGGAGGCGCACGTCAGCGCAGACTCTGTCCAAGTCCCCCGCCCACTGTAGACTTCGCGCCTTTAAGCGCTGCAGACAGTAGGGCACACTTCACACGTGGTGTTCAACTGCTATGCACAATGACCCCAGAAAGCCTACAGCATCTGCCCATTTTGTAGATGAAAAAATCGAGGCTAAGCCACTAAGGTCACACAGCCATGGAGCGGCCCAGCTGGAGTGTGACCCAAGGTTTCCTAGTCTTCAAGGCTGAAGTGTGTCTGCTTCAAGCCTGGGAGGTCCTGACTGCTGACTGGGAAGACAGACACAGAAAGTGTCTCCTTAATTGACTTACAGAGGCAGGGGTACTCAGGAAATGTACTATGGTTCATGCATTTCTTTTTTTCCCTGCTCTGGATCTTAACTGCAGCATGTGGGATCTTAGTTCCCTGACTAGGGATCGAATCCAGGCCTCCTGAATTGGGAGCGTGAAGTCTTAGCCACTGGACCACTAGGGAAGTCCCTGTTTATGCATTTCTGCATTTCCTTTTCAGGCCCCTGCTGTGCAGGTGGTCTGGGGTAGAGCTCACAGGGGTTTCAGGGACACACAAGGTCAAGTCCTCCTTCAAGAGCGGCCCTGGAGACGGAGAAGCAGGGTGCATGCACAGGGGACAGCCCAGCGTGCAGGTTACAAGTGCTGAGGGACCCCGGAAAGAGAAAGCCCCCTCTGGGGTGTGATCCAAGAATGCTTCCTGAAGGGAAGGTTCGAGCTGAGGTCCAAGCATGAGCAGGGCTTGAGTTGGTGGGAACAAGGGAAGAACATTCCAGAAGGGAGGGATAGGATGAGCAGTGGGTCAGAGGCAGATGTGTGAAAGGCATTTTGGGCAACAATAGATTAGCCTGGCTGCAACAGTCAAGGGCGAGGTGGTGTCTAGAGGAGGTAAGTTTGAAAGTTTCAGTTCTGACACCTGGTACAATGAGGATGAACCTCGCAGACATTATGCTAAGTGAAATAAATAAATAATAGTAGAGTACAAACAAATAAGGGCTTCATTTTCTAAATTCATGCTTCTCTTCTAAATCCACCAGTTACAAGGACCATCTTGGTGGTCTAGCGGTCAGGACTCTGCGATTTCCCTGCCGAAGACATGGGTTCAATCCCTGGTTGTGGAACTAAGATCTCACAGGCTGTGCAGTGAGGCCAAATAAATAAGTAAGTAAATCCACCAATTACATAAAGATCCTTTTTTTGTCATTAAAACTAGTGAACAACTTTCCATCTTCCCTGTTGTATATCTGTTGTTGTGGCAAACTAACCAGAGGCTTTTTGTTACACTTTTAATAAATATATTCAAAACCCACCAGGGCTCTTTATAGGGATGGTTTTAAAACAGAGAATTATGTTCCCAAGTGTCTTTGCTGTTGTTCCCAACTCCACTTTTTGGAGTGTAAAGATATGGAAGCTTTTTTCCATTGATGGCTTGATCGTCAGTTATCCCTCTCAAAAATCACAAAGCAATGGGAACATTTTCAATTGTCAAATGTTTAACTGCACAAACTAAAGCAAGTCCTGCCTTAGAATTATCAGGACAGCATGTTTTTTCCTGAAGGGACACACTGTGTGCAGACATGTGTCTAGGCTTGAAGTATCTGCTAAGGGTCATGTGATCAGAGAAAGTCTGTCTGCGTTTTGGACACTTGCTTTTGGTTTGTTCTCAGTTCAGTGGGTCTTTTAAGCGTTCGGTCACCTGATCACTTTTGGATATCTGTGGAATGGAAGATTTTGTTCACTCTTATTTCATTGCAAATTATTGAATATCTCTTACTACATTTAAAAGTTTTGTTTTTTTACAAAATTAACCACTTCTGGCTGCCTTGCTCTTCGGTGTCACTCTCTGCCTCCCTCAACGATAAGGGCAGTGAGTTCCCTGCTTTGCTATCTTTGTAACCTGATTCCGTCTTTTTTTTTTTTTTCTTTAATTCCAAGTAAAATGCAGCTCCAATTGCTCACAGAGTTTTTCAATAGCACATTGTTTTGAAGAGGTCATTTAGGGTTGAGAAAATACCTTCCCGGGTAGTCTTTCCTTTGAAGGCTCAGGAGAAAATAGTAGCTGTTTGTGCACCTGTTTGTGAAACATGACCTTTTCCAGAGACATAAGCAATATCCATAGTTTTATCCAATTGTATACAGCAAGCTTACCGCTGAGTAATTTGTTCTAATGATTGTCTGTTCAAATTTCCACTCATGTTTTCTAGGCATTTTCCTATGGTATTTGTTGACAAAGGGATGTGTTTTGGTTTGTTACCATCTTGTATTCCATTATTTTAGCCATTTAAGCATTTGCAAACTGGTAAAGCAAGCCACTGCAGAACTCTTGCCTGGAAAATTCCATGAATGGAGGAGCCTGGTAGACTACAGTCCACAGGATCGTAAAGAGTCAGACACAACTGAGCAACATCACACAGTTCCTCCTAGGGGCTTCCCTGGTGGCTCAGCAGTAAACAATCCACCTGCCAATGCAGGAGATGAAGGTTCCATGCCTGGGACAGGAAGATCCCCTGGAGGAGGAAATGGCCACCCACTCCAGTATTCTTACCTGGGAAATCCCATGCACAGAGGAGCCTGGTGAGCTGCAGACCATGGAGTTGCAAAGAGCAGGACATGACTGAGCAACTGAGCAACAATGTCTCTTAGACTTTTTCTACTAAAATAAAACTCAAAAGGAGCTTCTAGATATTTTTCATTACATTTGCAAGAGTTTGCAAAGAACTGGGTTGAGTAAAGTTTATAGAGAAAAGTTTGAGGTGTGTCTTGGGCTCTGGGGTCTCAGTTTTCAAATGGGCTGCTACTTGAAGAAGTGTCCCACAATAACCGTAAACTTGGAAGGAGGCTTGTTGTCAGCAAGAGCGATCAGTATGAATCCACACTTCAAATGGGCTCGATGATTTTAAAGAACGGCTGACTTCCTGTCACAGACCACTACATCTGCACTGGTTTTTCTGGATGTCTGTCAGCCCTGCACCTATTATGCAGTGTTTTTCTCCATACAAATAGCTAATTCTCCAATTCTCTGGTGCCAGTGGAGAGACAGGGTGCAGGGGTCTAACAATTCCGTCCAATTTTGATGTGATGTACCTTTTTTTTTTTCGGCCAAGCTGAACGGCTTCCAGGATCCTAGTTTCCCAAGAAAGGATTGAACCTACACTCCCCCAGTGAAGGCGTGGAGTCCTAACCACTGGACCACGAGGGAATCCCTAGATGGGCCCCATTTCAGATGCCAGTCACACACGGAGACCCCAGGTGGCCCATGAATTGGCCCCAGTGCCTATACAAATTCAGGTGTTTCCCACAACCCCATCCCCACTCCACAGCACCTGGGGTTGATAATTAAATTCAGAACTCAGGAAATGCTTTACTTACTCTCACAGTTCACTGTAATGGGCACAAATGAACAGGTCTGGAATAGCCTGAACACAGGGGCCTCCTCCCTGTGGAATGGGGGTCCATCGCCCACTGGTACAGAGATGTGTTTGCCAAACCCCGTTGGTTCAGGGTTTGTAATGGGGGTCCCACTACATAGGCACAATTGATTAAACCATTGGCCACCGGAGGCTGATTGGTGAGCTCAATCTCCAGTCTTCTCCCCTGCTTGTAGATCAGGGGTTGGAGCTGAAAGTTCCAACTCCCTAATCATGGCTTAGTCTTTCTGGTGATCAACCTCCATCCTGAAATGATCTAGCAGGTCCCTTAAGAGTCATCGTATTTGCATACAAAATATGCTTCATACTGGACAAGGACTTTAAGAGTTCCAAGCCAGGAACTTGGGACAGAGACCAAATCTTTATTTTTTCATACCGTATCTGTTCACTTGGATCCATATATCAGAATTATTTCCACTTTGAGGTTTTTCAGGGGTTTTGGTTTTGGTGGGTTTTTTTTTTTTTTTTGGTTGTTCTCTGGGATATTTAAAACCACTTCTGCATTTTAACAGTTACTTTAGTTAATATCATATTATGTAATCCAGATATCCATATGAATTCCCTGGGTACCAGGGATCTGCAAATGTCACATGATGCTAAAAAGGGACAAAATGTGGGACAGAATGTGGATGAGAGCCCCCTGTATATTGTGTGCAGGACAACCTTCTGACATGCAGGCCATGTGGGACCAGCGTCAACTAGAGCAATAGATATTTGTACATCTGACTTTCTTTGGATGATGGAGTCAGTGGAGATTTTCGAAGTTGAGTGACTCATTCACCCATTCATCCCACAGGCATGCGCTAGGAGCCTCCTGAGTTCCAGATGCTGGGAACAGGCTGAAGCCATGAGGCGCGGTCCTCACCTTTGAGAAGAACAAGTGCATGGTGCAGCCATCAGTCCAAAGGACAGACAGTCCCACTGTCGGCGTAAGTACCGCTGGCTAATGCCGAGTGCTGGAACCTGGACAAGCGGGCACCTACATCAGCCATGAGTCACGGGAAAAAAGGCGAAGATAAACTTCCAGGAGGAGGTGAGGTTCTGGCTGAAGTTATGATATCTGTCATGGCAATTAAGATTCAGGAAACTACAAAGAATGCAGTGAAACCAGAGGGAAGTTCCTGGGACTGAGTTGGGCGGAAGAGAAGTCAGCAAGAGCCGAGGCTAGGGAGTTTCGACCTTACCCAGGAGGTAACAGGGGCCGATGAGGGGCAGAAGAAGGGAGGGGCCTGGTAAGAACTGAAGTTTTTTTTTTTTTTAATGTATTTTTAATTTGAGGCCTCCTCTCCTTTTAAAAACATTTTTTCGATTTATTTGGCTGCACCTGGTCTTAGTTTCGGCATGCAGGATCTTTAGTTGCGGCCTGTGAACACTTAGTTGCAGCACGTGGGACCTAGTTATCTGACCAGGGATTGAACCTGGGCCCTCTGCATTGGGAACACTGAGTCTTAGCCACTGGACCACGAGGGAAGTCCAAGATTTGGGTTTCTGGAAGTAGGTTGAAAGATGACACAAAGAACCAAGAAGAGACAGAAGTCAGGGAGCCAGTGAGAGGGGTGTTCTAACCGGTGGGGTGCTGTGGAAGAGAGAAAGCCTCAGGAAGGGGTACTCCCTGGGGTCAGCCACACTCAAGGTTAAGTGCCCTGACTCCACGAGACAGACCTCATTTTAGACCATCTGCAAGCTCAGACCAGCTGGCTATAAACTCGGGGGTTCCCATAGACTCCCTCAGGTCTGATAATCCCCAGAGTAGCCGAGTGAACTCAGGAAAGTGCTAGACTCTATGGTTACAGTTTTATGACAGCAAGATATGAATTAGAGCTGCCCAGAGGAAGAGGCGTGTGGGGGTGAGGTCAGAAGGGCTCTGAGCCCAGAGCTTCCTTTATCTTCGGGTCATGGCATTCCTCCAGCAGCCTAGTATGACAATTGTCCAAAAGTACTCCGATGCTCACCCAAGCTTCGGAGTCCAGCATTTTGGGGGGGATTCCACTCCCTAGGCATGATTGACCCATGGGCGTGTGTTCAACTCAGTCTCCGCAACCCCCTCCCACCACCACACCCCAGCTTGAATTTGGTATCTTGTGGCTCAAGTCACACGGCAGTTGGTCTTTCTGTGACCAGCCCCTGTCCTGAGCCATCAGTGTGCATAGACCACCAGAGTGGTCCGAGGGGCCCACCGTGAATAACAAGACACCCTGGCACGTGGGAAATCCCAAGAGTTTCAGTGTTCTTTCCCCCGGGGCAGACACAATACCCAGTGGGGAGAGTAGGATACAGGAAATCTTGGAGGAGGGCTTCTGAGTGATGGAGGTAGGAAGGACTGCTGGGCGGGTATCAGTGGGAAGAGATGGGGGAGAGGGGCAGTGAGGGGTGGCGGCTGGGAAAGCAAAATCTGTTTTTGTTCACCCATCACTGGCTCCGGGGCCAGTGTCTCCAAGCCAGCTTTGCCTGGCATGGCCTTGCAGTGCTAGGGGAGGGGTGGGGTGGGAGGGAGAGGGCAGGGATGCTGAGCCCTGTCCTCAAGGTACCCTCTTCCCTGCCACTTCCTCTGAGAGCTCCCAGACCCTCTCTCCAGGCCAGAGGCCTAGGATGACTGTGGACAGTCATGCTAGGAGAGTCCTGGGCAAACCTGGACGTCTTGCCCCTACGTCAGCATCACTTCACCCCCTAGAAATGAAGGAAAGAGTCTGGTCCTGTTTTGGAAATCACTGACCCCCAACTCCACTTTGTCTGCAGAGCCTCCCTTCTCTAAGCATGCTGGAATCATCACCAGTTCAAGAAAGAAAGATCTTCCAGAAATAAGATCAAAGACGAGACGTCAAAAGAATACTAGGTTCCAAGGAAAGGAGTTTCTAAACTACCAGGCCTGATGGTTTTCGCATCTCGAAGGTCCTGATAGGAAAAAGCCCTTTCTTTTCCTGCTGGCCCATCAGTGGTAACAGAGCTAAGCAAATAGCAGAGAGAGGCAGTGGCCAGCACACGAGGCTGGTTGGTGAGCCACGGCTGGGGCTGGACTGGGGAGGTGAGGGAAAAGCTGGCCTCATCTTTAATAGCAGAGGAGCCGTCAGACAGGAGGCGCCTGTCTATCTAAGTCCCAGGAAGGAGCGATGCCAAATCTGAAGCAGCAGGCTGGCCGCCGATGACGAGACTGGAGGGTGTGTGGGAGGCCTGGCTGCTGCAGCCCAGCTCAGCTCAGCCCACGCCGGGTCTGGGAGCTCGCCAGCTCCCTATGTGAGGAAGGCTGCCTGGCAAAGACCAGGCCTCCTGCCTATGAAGCAGGCCAGGGCAGGTGGCTCTCTCTGCACGTGCTAGGATTCCTCATCACGGCCATCCCTGCCTCTGGGTTCTGGTGGCGGTCTCTCCATCCCCCGGGTGGCCTTTGACTAGGGTTCAAGGTCCCGAAAGGCCATTCCAGGTGTCCGTTCCAGGACCCAGTTCCGTGCACAACATCCCCTGTATCTGTCCACCAGGTGTCCTGTCCCTGGGGTGAAACCCTTGCAGCTCGGAGCTCTGCAGCCCCTCCATTGGTTCCAACTGCCAGCCTCCACCCCACAGGGCTGCTCTGCAGAAGCTGGTCCCTTCCTTCCTCTGACAGCTGTGCTCCAAGGTGACAGGCCTGGCTCTGGGTTGGGGTTGGAGTTGTGAATGGGGGTGGGGTTCGCTTTGGATCACGCCTCTCCTTGCCACCGTGCTCAGGCCCTGCTACAGAATCTGCAGGTAGATTTCAGTATTTAGGACAGACTCATACTCCCCACCTGGGCCCCAGTTGTGAGTTCAGGGCGTCATTTGTGCTTCTGATGGACCTCCTCCTCTGATTAATTTACTTGCATGGCTCGAAGAACCCAGGGAAACAGTTCACCTGCTGTTTGCTGGTTTATGATGAAGGGATGGAATCAAAGACCCAGAGGGGCATCCAGATGCAGGAGCTGTTTAGGGTGAGGAGTGTCGGGGAGTGGGTGAGAAGCCACCCCTCTCCCCCACACCCCCACCTGTCCTTCAAGCCGGAAGCCCTCTGAACTCTGTACTTTTGAGATGTTTATGGAAGTTTTTATTGTGCAGGCATGATTGATCATTAACATCTCCAGTGCCTCTTTCCTCTCTTGAGAAGGAGCTGGGGAGGCGGGGCTGAAAATTCCAAGCTTCTAATTCATTCTGAATGAAGGGTGGCCAGCCCTCACCAAGGAATCATCCAAGAGTCACCTCCTTCGACCAAAACACGCCTGTTATCACCCAGGAAGTTCCAAGCTACTTAAGAAGTCGTGTCAGGAAAGTGGGATCAAAGGGCAAATATTGGAACAAAAAACTCTCAAAAAGCTCTTATCACCATCTCAAAGGTCTTAGGAGCTCTGTGCCAGGAACCAGGGCAGAAACCAGCATATATATTTTCTACTCTCTCACACCAGTCCAAAAAAAAAAAGAGGTAAAGCCCTTATTCAAAAATTGTTATGGATTTCAGGATGGCAGGAAAGTGAAAGTGAAGGTGTTAGCCGCTCAGTAACATCAGACGCTTTGCAACCCCATGGTCTGTCCAGGCAATTCTCAGACAAGAATACTGGAGTGGGTCGCCATTCTCTTCTCCAGGAGGGAATCTTCCCGACCCAGGGATCGAACCTGGGTCTCTAGCACTGCAGGCAGATTCTTTACCACCTGAGCTACCAGATGGCAGGAACAGAGCGTTAAACTAGAGCAGGGTCACAGGGTGCCCATCCTGGCCAGTCCTCAAGGATGCCCTCTGGCTTGTCGATGTCCTGATTGGAGGGCAGAGGTCAGGCTGCTTTGGCTGGATGGGGTGCGTAATCTGTCCGCTGTAGAAACCTGTTCTCTGTAGGCAGAGAAGTGACCTCTGTCCTCTGAATAGGGCAGGTCCACTAAACCTCCCATTCTCCTCCTGAGGCGGCTGCTCAGCCCATCACCCATCCTTGGAACAAAAGAGCTTTTTTCTGACTTTCTTTGTAAGAGAAGAACCTAAGCTTTCATCACTTGCCAGGGAAAGAAGCAGAGATGGCCTGAAGAAAGGCCGCCCAGTTGCCCCAGACAGGAGGACACCTTGGGACTTGGGTCTGTTCGGGTCTCTCACCACGTTCCTGGGAGACCAGATGTACCTGCAAAGCCACCAGGGCCCAGGACAGTTGAGAAGGAGGTGTGGATGTCAGAACCCACTCGGGTGGAACAGACACGGAGACGCTTGTTTGCAGCCCTGAAGCCTTGCTGGGCCCCCAGAGGACCTGGACTGTGGCCTTCCTTCCAGGCCCTTCTCTTCCCCCATCTCCTATCCTGATTTTCCTTCTTAGTCTCCAAACATGTTTCCCATCAGTTCTACACAGCTCAGAGCACGAAATCTGCCTCCCAGGGACCCCTGAAGCTCTCAGGACCTCCTGGCTCCAGAGCCTGTGGCCCTCTGAGAGAGAGCTCAAGGCAGTGCTGCCTGAAAGACCTGGGAGGCCAGGGAAAGGGTCAGAAAGTGGCTCTGGCCCTGACCCCTGCTTTGCTTCCTGCGAGGGATGAGTGCAGTGGAAGAACGGTTTCCATCACTACGTGTCAGAGGGCAGGCCCCCTGAGTTGGCCAGCCCCATCACTGCACAGGTGAGGAGACGGGGTCCCAGAGGGCAAGGGGCCTGACCAGGTCCCTGACCCCACATCAGGCTTCTCCGCTCTGCCTTGCTCTCTGACTCCTTCTAGTCCAGAAACCAGCAATGACCTCCTCCTGAGACCGCATTGCTGTGCTCCCTCCCTTACCCAGAGTCCCAGTGCGTGGACCCCCAGGACCCCACACACATGCCTTGGTTTGCTTTTTCCTCTAAGCAAGGATCTCTGGAAATAATTCTAAAGCTCCTGCACCTCTGTACACGCAGCATCTGAGGACACCGCTTGGAGATAGCTTCTTTTGAATCCCTTTAGTAAAAACCCTTCTAAAATAAGGCAGCAGTCCCAGAGTTTTCTTATCTGCTTATCTGGATTCTTATGCCACTAACTTACAGAGAATTCTGTGGGCAATCATAGAAATAAACCCTGGAGGAATTTTGTTCGTTGCAGATGGAAGTACTTTCAATATTAAGAAAAACACCATTTTAAACAACAAGCGGCAAGGAAGCCACGTGTTTTGGTTGTTAGGGGTGATGCTGCTATGAACATCCGTATACAGGTTTTCCTGCTGACATGTGTTTTCATTTCTCTGAGATCCAGACTCAGTGGTGGTGCCTGGTGTCTTTCCAGGATCTGGTCCCACTGTCCTAAGGAGCAGGTTGTTGTCTTGCCAACTATTAGGGCCTTTAGGCATGGAGAAAACCGTTAAGAGTCAGTTGACTCGTGGGGTCTCCATGAAGTTCTCTGGCTGGGGTCTCCATGAAGTTCCCTGGGCCCTTCCCTCACTCATTCACTGGCATGAACCCTGGGGAGGGAGCCTGGGAGCAGCAGAAGGGGACGAGTCCTGCCTGAAGAGGCCCTCACCCTGCCAGGTGGGCAACGTCTCCCGCACAGACACGTTACGCTGCCCCCAGACACATACTCCGACAGAGCATGGCCCGGAATCATTTTCTCACCATTCACCTTCCAGGGGCAGTTTACGGCCCCTCGAGAGAATCATTACACACCTTCAGGCCCCCAGATCTGGACACTCCCCGGCGCAAACCCCTGTGTCCTCACCAGACAGGGTGTGGATATTCCCACTTTGAAAGTTGTTGTCCAGTCACTCGGTTGTGTCCAAATGTTTGCGACCCCTTGGACTGCAGCACGCTAGGCTTCCCTGTCCTTCACTATCTCCTGGGGTTTACTCAAAATCATGTCCATTGAGTCGGTGATGCCATCTAACCATCTCATCCTCTGTTGTTGTCCCCTTCTCCTCTTGCCCTCAATCTTTCCTGGCATCAGGGTCTTTTCCAATAAGTCAGCTCTTGGCATCAGGTAGCCAAAGTATTGGAGCTTCAGCTTCAGCATCAGTCCTTCCAGTGAATATTCAGGACTGATTTCCATCAGGATTTGACTGGTTTGATGATAGTTACCTTCTGCAAAGAGCAGAAGTTCCTGGAGAGGCAGCTCCTCAGAAGTGATGGATGGTACTACAGGCAGCACGCATACAGCCTTAAGCCAATCAGAGGCAATGGCCTCCAAGTTGAATTTTTCAAGGTTCTGTAGACCTACTGTCTGGTCTGCTCTTTGCAATAACCTCTGAACTAGAGATTCTTGTCCCAATTCTACTGACAAGAGGTGGAAGCTCAGAGGGGATGGAGGACTTTCTGAAGCCACACAATGACTGAGCTAAAAGCCAAGAGCTGAACTGAGGTTGGTCTTGGACCAAAATCCAGAGTCAGAGATGACAGAGGTGTCTCATGTTTGCCCCCAGTGCTGGGCTGGCCCGAGTTCTGGCCCTCTGTCTGCATCCTTGGGAAAGGGTTCGGTAGCCGCCTCATCACCCCATTGCCATTCCTTCTTGTGGAAGACAGTTTCACAGCCACCGTCTCATTGTGCCCCTGATATCTAGGGGGTGTCAGTTCTGTTTTTCAGGACCAGAAAGTGAGGCATCACATAGGATGCCAAAAAGAGGTCAGTGAGTCTAAGGAGCAATAGATGACAATGCCTGGATCCCTAGGAGAGATGTCACTGGTGTCACCCCTGAATGGTTGCAAACTGAACCTTTAGGGACAGAAGTTCAAGAGAGGAACAGCCCAGGTGCCATGTCTCCAGTGGCCATAGGAAGTGCCACCCCCCCACCCCCAGCTCCTCCAGGCTGTGCTCCCGAGTGGCTCCCCAGAGGAGTGTGAGTTTGGGGGCTGTCCTTAGGTCTGAGGGGTCCAGACCTAGGACCTCAACACTGACTGGGTTACTGGGGTCAGGTCAAGCTGAGGCAGAAGATAGATGGGACCCAGGCTGACCAGCTAGAATCTGTCCCCTGTAGATGGATATACCCTTAGCAAGAGCAAGGAGGAACTGAGTCTTGCTTAGATGAAAGACAAAGAGATCATATATTTCTCATTCTTCAGGTCAAGGAAACACCCACCCCCATCCCCAACTACACATGCACAAAAAATTCCTTAGAGGTCAGAGAAGGCTTGTGCTAGAAAAAAACCCTTCCTCTCTCACCCCACTGCTTGTCCCTTTAGACCAATCACCCAGCAAGATACAGGAAGATGATGAGCATGGTCTTCTGGAAATAGAGCATCATCTTCTTCTACCAAAAACTTCTGCCAGTTTGTTTTGTTAAAAACGTGGGGAATATATATGAGAATGGACTTGAGAAAATTAGACTAGGAAGAAAGAAACAGAATTTTAGACTGTGCTGATTTTTATTAATGTGGTTGCACTGAGCAAAATTCTGGAGTCCCTGGGCTAGCCCGGGCACTGGGAACAATGCTGTTGGCTGAGTCGTTGACTGGGAACTAGACCCAGTGTTGGCCTGAGATAAGTGGAGATTCCTTGCACTAATGTGAGAACACCCGGTGGGTAATATGCCTGTGAGGCCCCCACCCCACCCCTCACTGTCCCCTCTGAGGACATAGAGGAGCCTCCCTTTACCTGCTGTCTGGGCAGTGCCAGCGTCCTGAAGAGAGATGTCATGAATGCCTTCCCCCAGCTGCTTGGGCAGCTGTAGGATTTGCTGTTGCTGAGATGGGCTCTGATTTCAAAGGAAATTATGGGATACCAAGCAGCAACACCTGACTTCCGGCCATCCTGGGACGCCTGGGGCACAGATAGATGAGCAGCCCCTGAAGCCCTCCTTGGTCTATGTGGCCGAGGACAGTCGAGCCTAACAGGTGGAGACCGGGGTTGAGTCATCAGTACGCAAACTCACAGTGCTTCACCAGCCCCCCACATCACAGAGCCCCTGAAATTAGAGAGAGGAATCTCCTCGAGGTAAACCTGCCTAAACCTCACCCAAGAGGCCAAGGACATTAACAGGGGATTGTGGAGGGAGTGATTGGAACCAAGATTCTAGGGGTTTGCCTGACACTAGTTCTGAGCTTTCAGGACTAAGGACCAGTTAGTAGGATCTGGTGACTACAGCCCTCTAGTCAATACTGGCTTCTGGGGGTCAAGTGACAAAACAGGTTTTTGACTGATTCCATCATATAAGGATGATGGAATATAAGGGGCTTTGTGGATTTGGGATCCCACCCCGTGGATAAACAGTTGGAATCCCCACTGGCTTTCCACCTCCTAGGATGAGGATGGTCACAGCAGGAACCAGCTAAGTGCGTGTAGCTGAAGCTCCCTCTTCTTACAAAAAGTATCAAAGCAAGACTGCATCCCTGGTCAAGTCAGAGAGGTCATTTTCACCAATCCAAGACTCAAATGATGCAGACCTCATCAAATTGCTGAATTCCTTTAGATCATAGAAAAAGCAAGACAGTTTCAGATAAACATCTACTTCTGTTTTATTAATTCCTCCAAAGCCTTTGACTGTGTCAATCACAACAAACTGGAAATTTCTTCAAGAGATAGGAATACCAGACCACCTTACTTGTCTCCTGAGAAATCTGTATGCAGGTCAAGAAGCAACACTAAGAACTCAACATGGAACAACAGACTGGTTCCTAATCAGGAAAGGAGTACATTAAGGCTGTATATTGTCACCTTGTTTATTTAACTTATACACAGAGTACATCATGCGAAATGCCAGGGTGGATGAAGCACAAGCTAGAATCAAGATTGCCAGAAGAAATATCAATAACCTCACAAAGGCAGATGACACTGCCCTTATGGCAGAAAGTGAAGAAGAACTAAAGAGCCTCTTGCTGAAAGCGAAAGAGGAGAGTGAAAAAGCTGGCTTAAAACTCAACATTCAAAAACCTAAGATCATGGCATCTGATCCCATCACTCCATGGCAAATAGATTGAGAAACAATGGAAACAGTGACAGACTTTATTTTCTTGGGCTCCAAAGTCACTGAAGCCATGAAATCAAAAGATGCTTGCTCCTTGGAAGAAAAGCTATGACCAACCTAGATAGCATATTAAAAAGCAGAGACATTACTTTGCTCACAAAGGTCCATTTAGTCAAAGCTATGGTTTTTCCAGTAGTCATGTATGGATGTAAGAGTTGGACTATAAAGAAAGCTGAGCACAGAAAAATTGATGCTTTTGAACTGTGGTGTTGGAGAAGACTCTTGAGAGTCCCTTGGACTGCAAGGAGATCCAATCAGTCCATCCTAAAGGAAGTTAGTCCTGGGTGTTCATTGGCAGGACTGATGTTGAAGCTGAAACTCCAATCCTTTGGCTACCTGATGTGAAGAGCTGACTCATTGGAAAAGACTCTGATGCTGGGAAAGATTGAAGGCAGGAAGAGAAAGGGACAAGAGAAGATGAGATGGTTGGATGGCATCACTGATTCAATGGACACGAGTTTGAGTAAGCTCTGAGAGTTAGTGATGGACAGGGAAGCCTGGTGTGCTGCAGTTCATGGGGTCACAAAGAGTTGGACACAGCTGAGTGACTGATCTGAACTGAACTGAAGAGATGTCAGGATCCTGAAGGATGACAGTGGATTTTTGAAGTTTAATCAGATTATTTAAACTACAGCTTCTGTTCTCACTGTGCTCTTTCTGATGAAGTAAACTTCTCCAGCTATGGCATCTGTGGGCAGTTATTGACCTGGGAAAGGCCCTTTCTCTGTTTACATGTGCAGAGGGCACCAGAGATGGTCTGTTACCTGCAAGGTCTACAATGTTCTTTTGCCATGAGACTACTCTCTGAGTTCTTGCATGATTTGGTCACAGGAACTGTTACCAAGCCAAACTTGGGTCTGCTCATCCAACACACAGTAAAACCAACCTGCTGACACGGGGTTGTTGTGAAGGAAAGTACAGTGTTGAAAGCAAGGCACTCAGGGTGGGGCCAAATGAGAATGGGCAACTCATGCACAAAAAAACCTGAGTTACCTGATGACTTCTGGGGAAGGGTTTGCAGAGATCAGATGAGAGAAAGGGTCCTGGGATGCCTCATCAGCTCACGGACATTCTTTGATTGGTTAGCGATGAGATAACTGGGTGACGTTTCAGTTCAGTTCAGTCACTTAGTTGTGTCCGACTCTTTGCGACCCCATGAACTGCAGAACGCCAGGCCTCCCTGTCCATCACCAACTCCCAGAGTTCACCCAAACCCATGTCCATTGAGTCAGTGATGCCATCCAACCATCTCATCCTCTGTCGTCCCCTTCTCCTCCCACCCTCAATCTTTCCCAGTCTTTGCAAATGAGTCAGCTCTTCGCGACAGCTGGCCAAAGTATTGGAGTTTCAGCTTTGACATCAGCCCTTCCAATGCACACCCAGGACTGAGCTCCTTTAGGATGGACTGGTTGGATCTCCTTGCAGTCCAAGGGACTCTCAAGAGTCTTCTCCAACACCACAATTCAAATGCATCAATTCTTCTGTGCTCAGCTTTCTTTATAGTCCAACTCTCACATCCATACATGACCACTGGAAAAATCATAGTCTTGACTAGATGGACATTTGTTGGCAAAGTAATGTCTGTGCTTTTTAATATGCTCTCTAGGTTGGTCATAACTTTCCTTCCAAGGAGTAAGCGTATTTTAATTTCTTGGCTGCAGTCACCATCTGCAGTGATTTTGGAGCCCAGAAAAATAAAGTCAGCCACTGTTTCCACTGTTTCCCCATCTATTTGCCTTGAAGTGATGGGACCAGATGTCATGATCTTAGTTTTCTGAATGTTGAGCTTTAAGCCAACTTTTTCACTCTCCTCTTTCACTTTCATCAAGAGGCTCTTTAGTTCTTCTTCACTTTCTGCCATAAGGGTGGTGTCATCCTGGGACTCTCAATCATTAACCTTCTGGTTCCAGCTGGTCGGGGGCTACATGTTGATGGTCATCATGTAGCTAATTTCTCCACTTGATGCGAGAATTGCTGGTTTAGTCTCTAAGTTGTGTTTGACTCTTTTTCAACTCTGTGGACTATAGCCTGCCAGGCTCCTTTGTCCATGGGATTCCCCAGGCAAGAATACTGAAGTGGGTTGGCCATTTCCTTCTCCATAGGATCTCCCCAATCCAAGGATCAAATCCACATCTCCTGAAATGGCAGGTGGACTCTTTAATTCTAAGCCACCAGGGGAGTTAGTATCTGTAAAACAACTCACGACTATGGCTCAGGATATTATCTACAGCCTTTGAGGAGGAACTAAAGATCCTTGCCTTTTTCTTAATGGCTAAACTATTGTTCTTTGGTCCTGCTTGACTGTTTTCCTTTGTTTCTGCATTTTCTCATTTCTCTGATTAACTTTGCTGTTTGGAATTTGGGGAAGGCCTAGAAGGCTAAAGCTTTTTTGCCAACAAAAGGCCAGAGATGAGGGGGGAGTGAGGGGGAGGAGTCTGTCCCTGGGAAGGCTTCACAGAGTCCTTGTTCAGTTTTAGGTTTTGAATTGTTCCAGAAATTATCAGGCTGGACCATTACATTGATGGGAACTGGTGGGCAAGAAGGATCATGTGTCATCTAGATGCTTTAAGAAAACACGTGTGTACCAGAGGATTTGACAAACCCCTCCTGTCTGAGTGAAGTTTCTGGAACTGGTAGGCACATCTACTCCACACCGAGGAAGAGGCACAAAGCATGAGGAATCCCTATGGATTTTGGAGACAACATATATTCCATTTTCACGGGCTACTCCATGGGCTATCACTTTTCCACGGGTTATCACTTACTGAATAGCCTTAACCACAGACTCTCTGATTTACTCTGTGGCCAGAGTAAAACAAGGCTTCCTGGATGACTCAGGCCTCCAGGCAGGGAATTCTGCCATTTGGCCCTGATGGTCCAGCAGAGTCAGGGATGCCCAAGTGTCCGTGTGACACCAGAAGGCGATGAAGGGTCCTAGACCAGCCCTGGTGGAGGAGCCACAGCACAGATGCCCAGCATTTCAGAGCCAAGCAATGCTCTCATCTGTCATCAGCAAGTAACTGTTCTCTGTTTGAGAAACAGGTCCTAGGCTGAATGTCAGCCACTGGAGATGCCAAGTAACCATGAGCCAGCGCGAGGCATCTTGAACTGAGTGTGGTCTGAGCCATCAAGCTATAGGTTGGGCGTGCCCAGCAGTAATTAATCATCAGGGAGGTGGTTGTACACGACTGGGCTTGAGAAGATCCCGGAGGCGCAGGTAAGTTGAATGGACAGGTGGCTACCCTCCCAGTGCACCAGCTCCTGCAGCGTTACTGCCTCACCCCAGGCCCATCCCATGTCCCACTGGGGAGTCCTTGTGGACAGTTGTGTCTCCCCCCACCAGGGTGGCTGTAACAAAGAAACCACAAACTAGGAGACTCAAAACAACATAAATTTATTGTCCCACAGATCTGGAAGCCAGAAGTCTGAAATCAAAGTGCTCCTTCTGAAACTGCAGAGGAGAATCCTCCCTAGTCTCCTCCCGCTTCTGGTGGTGCTCGGCAATCCTCATCTTTCCTCGGCTTGGAGATGGCAACCTCTGCCTCCTACATCTGCCAGCACCACTCCAACATCTGCCTCTGTGGTCCGTTCACGTGTCTGTATCTCTCCTCCTTTTATAAGGACCCCGGTCATTATTGGAGGAGGGGCCACCTTCTTCCAATACAATCTCACCTAAACTAAACACAGGCTTCCCTGGTGGCTCAGTGGTAAAGAATCTGCCTGCCAAGCAAGAGACGTGGGTTCGATCCCTGGGTCAGGAAGGCTCCCTGGGGAAGGAAATGGCTACCCATTCCAGTATTCTTGCCTGGGAAATCCCATGGACAGAGGAGCCTGGTGGGTACAGTCCACAGGTTTGCAAAAGAATCAGACGTGACTTAATGACAACAACAAAACTAAATACATGGGTTAATTATTTCTAGACAAGTCATATTCTGAGGTTCTGGAGGTTAGGACTTTACAGTATCCTTTTGAGAGTGGACACGATTCAGCCCAGGACACCAGTGGACTGAGAGGGGATGTCTGAGCCTGGTTTAAGGATGGCCCAGCCTGACCAGCTGATGCCAGCACTTGCCAGAGTAGAGTCCTTGGCACTGTAGACTTCCGTGGGCAGAGCCCTGAAGGCAAGGGACCTCACCTGCAGGAGGCTGAGCAGCACACCAGGCGGTCCCCGTCAACAGTGAGGCCAGACCCATCGAAGCCTGGCTCCCTGGTTGTCCAGAAACTCGCTAAACTAGCCAGTGCCCTGTGATAAATATCTTTGTGTTTGAACTAGCAAGAAGAATCAGTGTTACGGCGACAAAGAACCCCGTGATACAAGTACTCCTTTGGAGATCAGAAAGAGCAAATAAGTAAAGATTCATCTAAGAGCTTCCTAAGGGGAGCTGATGCCAGAAGGAGGATCATAGGGGAGGTAAAGGAGAGTGGGCCAAGGGAACGACAGTCTGTGGGCTGATTTGTATGCTGGCTGCCCTGTTTGCACCCAAGCCATCTATCTGCAGAGAGAGAGGAAGAGAGAGAAAACTCAGGGTTTAGAGCTGGCCTGGTGCTCTGAACCTCTCCGAGCCTCAGTGCCTTAGCCGATGGGAGGCCATGAATTCCAGTTGAAATATTGCTCACCGGACCCCTCTCCTCCAGGCCATGCGCCTTGGTAGCTGCACACACACAGGAGATGGTCAGGATCCAGGTTTCGTGGGGCTTGAAGCATACTCAATCTGGGAAGCCCTACTTGAGAAGAAGTTTAACACATAACGGCGAGTCCAACAGAATCCAACATTGTGGGCTTTGTTCTGGAAAGTGGAGAAAGCCCTGGGGGAAATGCAGCTGGAGAGAGAACTGTGAGGAGAAGTCAGGTCCAATCAGCAGCCCTCGGAACACTGAAGGCGCAACCCCTGGGGCAGGGGAGCGTGTCTGGGACCACAGACCCGGAGAAGGCCTGCAGAGGGGCTGGTGTGTGTGTGTGTGTGTGTGTGTGTGTGTGTGTGTGTGTGTGTGTCTGTGCGCACGTGCACGTACCACCCGGAGGTGCTGGACCCTCTTAGGTACTCACCTTTCCCTCAGGGAGGGGAGGAGAGAGGCAGAAAGGGCCAGATCTGGGGGCCTCAGGTCTGAGGGAGACAGCCCGCTGCAGTGATTACAGGAGAAAATGATTCTGGCAGGAACACCGTGAGTAAATTAAAGGGAAAGCGGCGCAGTGAGGCAGGAAGTCAGAGAGGCTGGCTCCTGGCTGCCCTGGGCGTGATGAGGGGATGACACTGGCCCAGGCCATAGAATGCAGCTATTATACCCAACGGGTGGCAGAGGGGGGGCGGGAGGGGGGAGGGTAGGCAGAGCCTGGTGGCGGCCCCAGCGATCTGGGCCAAGGGTAGAGAAGGGAATTCCATGCGTGGGACCAAGGAATCTGCAGGGGAAGGGAAGGGGGCACCAGACAGAGTAGGGAGGAGACGGCACGAGCAGGTCTCTCCTCACCAGGCCCTCCCATCCACTAGCTACGATCCCTCAGGATGTGACATCAGCTCACAGGACCAGACACTGGCAGGTCAAAGATGCTTTAGAGCCAACTCTAGGACATAGAGCTGTCATGTGGCTTCTCTCCCCGCAGCTGCTGCTTTCGGAGCTCCACAGCGGGGCTCACGCCCCTCCGCTCATTGGTCTAAAGTGCCTTTTGCCCATTTCAGCCCCTCAAAAAAAAAAAATCTCTGCATCAGAGGCCACAGCAGTAGTGCTGGGAGCGATGCCTGAGGCTGGATAATAGAAGGAGGACTGTGAGTGGTCCCCCAGCTGTGCTCCCCAGAAAAGGACATCTTTCTTCACTGGGGGCAAAGGTGTCTTCCATGGCTGAGCCGGGGAGAGGTGGCCCCGTCCCAGGAGTTCTTTTTCCTCATTTCCAGACTGGATGGCCACCTCGGCCACACTCGAGGTCCTCTAACCTGTATGTATCCCAACTCCACTCCCCCAAGACCACCCCTGACACTCTCTCCAGCTTCCCTGTGCCCTGAGTCCTAGGGGAGAGCATGGCCCACCCACACACCGGGAATATGGTGGGAGGAGACCCAGAAGGGGAAAGAGCGAGACGAGAATGTAGGAAACGGCTATGATTAGGCCAGGGGTCACCCCAGAGAGAACCCTCCAGTAGATCTGTTTCTGAGTCCAGGCATTCTGAATCCAGGGACGGGCCAGCCTGAGTCCGCACTGTTCCAGCAGGAAAACCTGGTAAGCATAGCCCTGTGCTCCCACTGCACAGGTGGGCACACTGAGGCCCGAGCTGGGACCTAAACCTGGGCCGTCTTCTCGGCCTTGCTGCCCTTTCTGAACACTGTTACCTCCCACCCTTGGGGTTTCAGGCTGTTCATGGAGCCTGCATCCTTCACTGCAGGGCCAGTGCTAGTCGCTCAGTCTAGACTAGCCACAATTTGTGGCTTGTCAGACATTTGCACAATGTCCAACTCTTTGCCACCTTGTAGACTGTAGCTACTGTAGGCTCTACTGTCTACGGAATTCTCCAGGCAAGAATGGAGTGGGTTGCCATATCCTTCTCCAGGGAATCTTCCTGAGCCCCAGATCAAACCTGGGTCTCCTGCATTGCAGGGAGCGTTGCAGGCAGATTCTTTACCATCTGAGCCAGCAGCAAGCCCTCTGTGCAAAAAATAAATCAGAAGCCCTGCACCCAAGAGAGAGTAGAGAAGGGAATTCCATGCGTGGGACCAAGGAATCTGCAGGGGAAGGGAAGGGGGCACCAGACAGAGTAGGGAGGAGACGGCACGAGCAGGTCTCTCCTCACCAGGCCCTCCCATCCACTAGCTACGATCCCTCAGGATGTGACATCAGCTCACAGGACCAGACACTGGCAGGTCAAAGATGCTTTAGAGCCAACTCTAGGACATAGAGCTGTCATGCGGCTTCTCTCCCCGCAGCTGCTGCTTTCGGAGCTCCACAGCGGGGCTCACGCCCTTCCGCTCATTGGTCTAAAGTGCCTTTTGCCCGTTTCAGCCCCTCAAAAAAAAAAAATCTCTGCATCAGAGGCCGCAGCAGTAGTGCTGGGAGCGATGCCTGAGGCTGGATAATAGAAGGAGGACTGTGAGTGGTCCCCCAGCTGTGCTCCCCAGAAAAGGACATCTTTCTTCACTGGGGGCAAAGGTGTCTTCCATGGCTGAGCCGGGGAGAGGTGGCCCCGTCCCAGGAGTTCTTTTTCCTCATTTCCAGACTGGATGGCCACCTCGGCCACACTCGAGGTCCTCTAACCTGTATGTATCCCAACTCCACTCCCCCAAGACCACCCCTGACACTCTCTCCAGCTTCCCTGTGCCCTGAGTCCTAGGGGAGAGCGTGGCCCACCCACACACCGGGAATATGGTGGGAGGAGACCCAGAAGGGGAAAGAGCGAGACGAGAATGTAGGAAACGGCTATGATTAGGCCAGGGGTCACCCCAGAGAGAACCCTCCAGTAGATCTGTTTCTGAGTCCAGGCATTCTGAATCCAGGGACGGGCCAGCCTGAGTCCGCACTGTTCCAGCAGGAAAACCTGGTAAGCATAGCCCTGTGCTCCCACTGCACAGGTGGGCACACTGAGGCCCGAGCTGGGACCTAAACCTGGGCCGTCTTCTCGGCCTTGCTGCCCTTTCTGAACACTGTTACCTCCCACCCTTGGGGTTTCAGGCTGTTCATGGAGCCTGCATCCTTCACTGCAGGGCCAGTGCTAGTCGCTCAGTCTAGACTAGCCACAATTTGTGGCTTGTCAGACATTTGCACAATGTCCAACTCTTTGCCACCTTGTAGACTGTAGCTACTGTAGGCTCTACTGTCTACGGAATTCTCCAGGCAAGAATGGAGTGGGTTGCCATATCCTTCTCCAGGGAATCTTCCTGAGCCCCAGATCAAACCTGGGTCTCCTGCATTGCAGGGAGCGTTGCAGGCAGATTCTTTACCATCTGAGCCAGCAGCAAGCCCTCTGTGCAAAAAATAAATCAGAAGCCCTGCACCCAAGAGAGAGTGCAAAGCTCAGCCCTTGGTGAGAGCTCTCAAAAAATGGAGGAACTGCAGTAATGCAGACTCACTAAACATCTGATCTGAGGTTCAGCTAGCTTACGGACAGCACAGCCCAAAGTGCTGGACTCATGAGAAACCGGCAGCGAGACGTCCTTCCGGCCGTGGCCTCCCATGACCTGTAGCCGCAGTGTCCATCTTCCAGCTGGCAGGAGGTGTAGCTGGGTCCCCAGGGGTTTGTCTCAAACCCAAAAGTCAGCCCGGGGCAAAGAAGCACAGGTCTCCCCACCTCCTCTTCCTGCCTCTCCCTGCCCCTTGGGTCGTCTCCTGGGTACCATTCCCTGTGCACCACTCTAAGCTTATGATTCAGGTGCTTTTTATGATTATGAGAGTTATCTGTGTTCAGGAGAAACTTGGAAAATAAAGTGAATGAAGGAGACAAAGATCACTCATAACTGCACATGTGAGCAATCACAATAGAGGGGTGGGGTCTACCGCTAGTTTCTTTGTTTTTCAGTGTATAAAGGTCACTTTTTAAAAAATCATCTCTTGGCAAATGTCACATTGCACTTGAAAATATTTGGGTTATTTTCAAATACCTCCTGATGTTGATTTTTGACATAATTCCACAGTGATAAGACAATAGACACTATATGATTTCAATACCTTTAGACCATGGATTTTTGCACCTTGCTTTATGTCCTTGGATACGTGTCTCCTAGTTTAGAGTCTATGGGACCTTGAATAGAATTTGTATCCTGCTGTTGTGTAAAATTTGTATAAATCTTATTCATGCTGAATTGGTTCATGGTGCTTTTTAGGTCTGCCATATTCTTCTGCTTTTCTGTATAGTCATTCTATTAATTCTTGAGTTTGTTTCTGAAACTCCAACTAAAAATCTTAATCTATCTACTTAAAAATAATTGTAATATATAGTAAAATTCTATGTAGCCTTGTGCTGTATTTTCCAAGTCTCTTGTAAATGTGTTATCACATTTTCACAACTTAAAAATAAAAAAGAAAGAGGAAAAAATAGTCATACTGAAATCACATTGCCTACTGTTTTTTATGCTGGGTTTTTTTGTTGTTTGTTTTGTTTTTGGTAACTGAATATACTATTCTGTGGATTTTCCCACATCAATAAACATTATCTAAATGCGGCATTCATTTAAAAAAAAATCCTAAATTTTTAGAGAGGTTATGATACCAGTGGTGCCTGGGACATGGTAAATTCCCATTGCCAAATAAATGCCTACATAAAAATGCCACTTGGTCCTTGCATTCCACAATTTCCACCTCTGAAAGCTGGCTGGTCTCAGGCTCTGACTAGGGCCAAGGAAGTCAGACACAAGAGATTTGGAGGCTCTTGTGTAATGAGGGGGTCTGAAGACACTGATTTAGGGATACATGTGCATTATCCCATCAACCCACACAGCCAGCCTGTCATATGGGGCAACAGATCAGAAATGGCCTATTTCCCCCAGTATTTGTCCCCTTTCTTCCTTAGCATTGTGTTGTTCGGTTGCTTTTTCTGACCCCATGGGCTGCAGCACATCAGGCTTCCCTGTCCTTCACTATTTTTAGGAATAAGGATCCTAATTTTATCTGGACACACAGTTGCTGCAATCAAGATTATGTTCCTCAGAATCCCTTGTTGCCAAGTGAGGCATGTGACAAATTCTGTCCAAAGGTTTGTAAGCTAAAGTGTTGTGTGTGGCTTCCTGGAAGTGTCCTTCAGTGAGAGTCAGAGAGCCCCTCTGTGCTCCTTACTCCTTTTGCTAACTAGAAACAGGGCATGATGGCTGGAACTTGGCAGCCATGTTGGGCCTTGAGGTGAAAACGTCTTACTGAGGGTGGCACAACAGCAAGAGAGAAGGGGCCCAGGTCCCTGAAGGTTGTGAAATCACCCTGCCAGACTCAGACTACTTACCTGTAGAATTTTACATGAGAGAGACATTTCTGTCTTGCTTTTTAAAAAAAGTAGTGGCAAGACTTTTGGAGCCCTGAGCCCTCTTCGTAGATAGTTCCCTGGTATTAGGGAATGTTGTTAACATTTATTGATGCCGCCAGGCTTATTATATACCTTCTTCAATTAAGTTGAATGTAATTAGCTTAATTTAATTTTCCCAACAAACCTCCAGAGTTGATATTATATAAGTATTCTAGAGATGAAGAAACTAAGGTTCAGAGAAGCTGAGGAACTTGTCTAAATCACACAGACAATGACAGAGCCTGACTTCCCAATTTCTCTTCTCACTCTTCCTTACTGCTAAGTTCTCCTGGCTTCATTTGATTTTGCTTCTGAAAAGAACTCTACCTAAGAAAGTCGAGTTCACTCGTGGTGACTTTATCTTCTTGTTTTCTGCCAGCCTCACATTTGAGATGAGGTTCCAAAAGCTGAACCAAATTTCAGGGGGTTGAAGGAAAACTTGAATCATGTTTTAATATTGGTAAATTATTTTTTTTCTCTACTTAAGACAAAAAAAAAAAAAAGCCCGTCATCAGCTATAATAAATCCAACTCAATTACCCTTATTATAGTGATTACTGTTCATGCCACTCTAATTGGCTTCTCTCGGCATTTTCATTAAGAACTCGTATCTTCAAAGGTTTATAACGCAGACACATTTTTACTTGGAGCTGAAATTTGACTTTGATGGCCAGGTTGGGAACCCAGGCGCCGGAGGTGCTGCCGCCGAAGAAGCAAGCCTGACCTCCAAGCCGGCCCCAGCGCTTTGGATGGTGCTGGCAGTTCAGCCCAAGGGCCGGTCTCTCTGCATGCTTGTCTCCACACGGGTCTGAGTCTTGGGAAGACAACCCCCTGGGCTTGTCGGAGAGCAGTGTGGCCATGGCGGCTAAGGTCAGGCTTCAGCAGGGAGCTAGGAGCTCATCTCGCTGTGAAACAACTCCTCTGTGGGACCCACCCTGTGTAGTGGAAGGAGGAATAAGAAAGCCTGGGTTCAGTCCTCTCTCTGCTGTGATCTCGGGTACCCAGTGCTTGGCCTTTTGGATGCCTCAGTGTCCCCATCTTCAGAGTGGACAGTAGTTGTCGTGAGGCTCAAGTGAGATGATTTCTATTTTATTTATTTCTTTATTTGGCTGCACCAGATCTCAGTTGTGGAATGTGGGATCCCTGTTGTGGCATGTGGGATTTATTAATAGTTCCCTGATCAGGGATTGAATTCCGAGCCCCCTACATTGGGAGCATGGAGTCCCCACCACTAGGCCCCCAGGGAAGTCCCCTCGAATGAGATTCAACATGGAAACCACTTAAGGAAAGAGCTGCATAAATGTGAGTCTCTATTATGGACCCAAGGCTTTTCTCTCTCTCTCAAGAGGGAAGCTAGGATAGGCCGGTTTTCTGGGCCCACAGAGACATAAATGAGAGTCAGTTCTGCCAGGGGGGCATTAGGCCATCAGGAGAGGCAGCCTGCTCTCAGGTATAAGGTTCCCAGACAGTCAAGGGGCTCCTGCAGAGCTTTGGCAAGGCTGGATGCTCCCCTTAGAGTTCAAATGCCCTGAGTTCGAATCCTGCCACTCCATTTATTCTGAGCAAATCATTCAGTTTCTCTTAGACCCACTTTCCACCTGCAGAAAAAAATGCAGATAATAATATTCACTTGTATAAAATACAGGCTGGCACAGGCTGGCCTGCCCCACAAAAGACCTATTGTGAGTAGCGATGGGCAACGTTGCTGGATTCAGAGAGACTAGTGAGCAGGGCAGGAACCGGCTTGATCTCAGCCCCAGGCTCGTCTGGGACCTCTGGCCTCCAGACCTGTGAGAATAACCTGGGTATTTCAGTTGGTAAAGAATCTGCCTGCAATGCAGGAGATCCCGGTGCGATCCCTGGGTTGGGAAGATCCGCTGGAGAAGGGAAAGGCTACCTACTCCAGTATTCTGGCCTGGAGAATTCCATGGGGTTGCAAAGAGTAGGACATGACTGAGCAACTTTCACTTTCACTTCGAATCCGCGGTCAGTTTTTATAGCAGCTAGACAGAGCAAACTGATCCAGAGGTGAAGTGGACTCACTGGGACCACAGGTCAGTCTGCTGAGGTGGGGACTTGACCTCGTGTCAGTGTGCCCCCCCCCTCCAGCAGGCTGGACTTGGGCACGAGAAGCCACCAGCACCTGGCAAGACGGGACCCTGCAAGAGGGGCCTTACAACGTACATGAGGGGGTCTGTGCCTTCCAGCACAGTGCCTTTCAGCACAGTGCCTTTGACCTTAGCAATGACCCCAGCATCAGCCGCCACTCACCCTGGGGCCTCAGTTCTCCACCCATGCCGAGGGGCTGCCTGAGTCTCCTGGCCTCCACTCTGGTCATTCCACCAGAGCCCCCAACTCCGCTTCCCTCACGTTTCCCTGTGTGTTTGCCTCCCCTCCTCCATGCTAACTCCCTCCATCCTCCCCTGCCCACGCTGGGGCCTGGAAGCCCCTTCCTGGCTTACCCAGCCTCCCTGGATGTAGCGCTTCATCCCAGGGAGATGCCGGCCTGCCACATGCCCACCCCTCTTCTCTCCTGGACCATCAGTCCCTCCGGTGCACCGACTCCTGACTGCTTGAGTAGGGGGGCCCACTCCTTCATTCATTCACTGGTTCTTAACTCAATTAAGTTACCTGAGCACTCAACCCCCTACTCACCCCCACCCCCCACCCCCGTCCCGAGCCATAGTGTCTCCATGCTGCGGATATATCCATGCGCACGATGAGAAAGATCCCTCCCCGGGCGAGTCCCGCTCCAGCTGGGGCAGACCTGCAGCAAAGTACCAAGGAACGCCGGCTGTGGAAGACAGAGGGGCCAGAGCACGTGGGAGGCGATAGGGCCCGCGTGGGGTCTCAGTGATCGTGGGGTCTCAGTGATAAGATGGCTCACTACGTCGACCTTGCAAATGATGAATAAAATCACGGTGATCTGTGAGACTGACCAAAGTGCCCAAATGGCATCCTGTTATCTCACTGGTGCCCATCTTCTCAAAGCTGTGCGACATCCAGATTCCAGACCTCCGGCTACGTGACCATCCCTGCAGAGAATTCTTCATTGGTGGGGTATAAGGAGGACTCTGCCAGAAAGGGAGGACATTGATGCTCCTTAAGAGCCAATCACCCTCTCTTTTCCCTCTAATAGATTTCCCTTTTCTTGCCTGACTGTCCGGCTCGCTCTCTCTCTGCTCTTTCCCAGCCCTTCTTCCTGGGAGGGCTGCTGGGGAGAGGGGGGCAGCATTGAGAAACAGAGGTCCTGACAGAGCAGAGGTGGGAGGTGGGGGAGTGCGCCAAGGCGGTGTCTGGGGACTGTCACGGTGGAAGGAGCATGATGCAAAGGCCTGAAGGCTGCCCTGGAGTGTGAAGGGCAGAAGGAGGCAGGTGAGAGGCATGTGGGCAGTCAGGGGGCCTGCAGGTTATGGGCCAGGCTGTGTGGTCCCTGCTGCTCCTGAAGTGACGCTGACTCATATGGAAAACAGATGGGAGGTCCCTTCTGCGCTTCTCCTATGTTCCAGCCTCCCAGGGGCAGAGTCAGTACGGGGAACAGGGGGTGCAGGCACAGCAGATGGCAGAGTTCCCACTCCAGCATCATCAGAGCCGAGTGTGGAAGGGTGGGCAGGGAGCTGAGAGGGGACAGGTAAGGCCCTGACTCAGCTGCAGGCCTCTTTCCAGGCCAGCAACAATAATGGCTAACCCTGGGTGAGGGTTGCTCAGAGAGGGTCTGCACCAGGGCAGCACCCTCACAGTAACGCTTCCAGAGGTCTTATGCTTTTTGAGAATGGGAAACAGGAACAGAGAGGTTGACCAACTTGCCAGGGTCACAGAGCAGGTAAGGAGAACTTGGGACCCAAACCCAAGGGCACAGGATGGCAGTCTTTTTTTCCTTTTCCCCAGATCTCTGCATCCATGTGACTGTGTGGACCACGCTCTCTTTGTCTTCTTTTTAAAAAATAATTATTACTTTACGTATTTGGCTGTGTCATGCAGGATCTTTTGTTGTGACACACAGACTCTCTCCTTGTGAGGCACAGGGTTTCGGAGTGGGTGGGCTCAGTAGTTGCGGCACTTGGACTTAATTCAGTTCAGTTTAGTCGCTCAGTCGTGTCTGACTCTTTGAAACTCTGTGGACTGTAGTTTACCAGGCTTCCCTGTCCAAACCAGCTCCCAAAGGATGCTCAAACTCATGTCTATCAAGCTGGTGATGCCATCCAACCATCTCATTCTCTCTTGTCCCCTCCTCTTGCCTTCAATCTTTGCCAACATCAGGGTCTTTTCCAATGAGTCAATTTTTTGCATCAGATATTGGAGCTTCAGCTTCAGCATCAGTACTTGCAATGAAGATTCAGGACTGATTTCCTTTAGGATTGACTGGTTGGATCTCCTTGCAGTCCAAGGGACTCTTAAGAGTCTTCTCCAATACCACAGTTCAAAGCATCCATTCTTCTGCGCTCAGCTTTCTTTCTGGGGCTTAGTTACCCCTGGGCATTTGGGAGCTTAGTTTACCAGCCAGGGTTCTGAAACTGTGTTCCCTGCATTGCAAGGCATATTCTCAACCACTGGACCACTAGGGAAGTCCCGGACCACGCACTCTCCTGAGAGGAGGACTTGCCCTTCCCCTTCTTATTCCTTGGGTCATACCAACTTTATCTTCTTACGTCTCATTCTCTTCAATATTCCAGCTCTGGGGCTCTGTCTTGAGCCCACGGGTCCTCCCCTCCTGATTTCTGCTCAAGCTCTGGGGCTCCTGCCTGCCTGCCAGTGATTCCTGAACCTTCACATTCAGATGCTACTTGGTCCCCCACAGTGGTGTCCATCCCCTGGGCAGCTGGACATCTTCATGTGGACGTCTCACCCACACCACAAAAATGTCTCTTCCAGGACTGCCTCCTGACATCTCCTCCTGTCCCAGGCCCTCTCACTAACACCTTCTGAGCCAGGGCCCTGGGGGTCTTCTTGCCCGTGAACTCTCACATGCAACACCCAGGCCATCACCTGCCCCTCCCAATTCTGCCTCTTAAATTTGAAGGATCTCTTCCTATTCCCTTCTTCCCTTTGGCTCCTCCTACGTAAGTAATTACAATAGCCTTTACTGTGCTCCCTGCCTTAGGGCTCCCTCCATGCCACTGCCTGCGGGTCTGTCCCCACTGCCCGTGCATCAGTCTGGACCCTGCTGGAATGCCCCCCTCACGGCCAGTACCCAGCACCACCCAGACATGCCCCCTGCTCCCTCCAGGGTGCATGCAGCTGCCTGACAGAGGCCGGTCCACATCCCCAGCCTCAGCTGGCCTCCCTCCAACAAGAACACTTGGTCCTGGCTGTCTGCCCCGTCACATTGTTCATGCACCTGCGCCTTTGTTCAGGCAGCCCCCCGGCGATGTGCCCTTCATCTCCTCCTCTGCTTGGCTGATAGCTACTCTGCCTTGGACCAGGAGCACCTCTCTCATTGACCCTCCCGCCTTCCCGGGTAATGCCAGGTGTGTTCTTTCAGCAGGAAGCAGAGTGCCAGGGAGCCCGGAATGGGCAGGCTCTGTACAACAGAGGCCGGCCCATCTTAGTCTCCCCAGGTCCACTGGATGCTATTCAGGACCAAGCATTGTGTGATGTCTGGTTCTAAATTCACGAGGAGACTGATTTGCCAAAACCACCCCAAAGTCTGTGATAACCCGAGGATACGTGGACCACCTGTGGTTCTCCTTCTTCCCAGTCCTTCCTCCCCTGGGAGGAGGTCTTTCCAAAGTCTTTCAGATGGAGTGACTTTTCTGCTCGAAAGAATGGTCCACAACTCTGCAGGTACCAAGCCCAAGGCTTGGCTTTCAGGCCCTTATCATCCGGCTCTGACCCTTCAGGCCAGCCTTGCCGCCGCTCTCCCACGGGTGCGCGGGCTGTTCTCTCTTGCCAGGAGTGCCCTGTCTGGCTCCTCCGTCCACTGGGGCATCCCTACTGGACACCTTGCCCTAGGGTAGGCAGTAGGGGTAAAAAGCTGAAATTTTACATAACCTCCTTCTCCTTCTGCCTCTGTAACTCAGCTTGCCCCTCGCAAAGTCTAGCCCATGTAGGTCACGTAGTCTCAGAAAGTGGGGACTTGCGATACCAGGAACTGGAGAGTATCTCACTCACCCTTGCCCTGCTGTTGGCAATCACCCAGCCCCTGCAAACCTGCTTAATCATGCCTGTCCAGGCCAGGTATACCCTTTCCATCTTGACTGCTGTTCCTGCAAGCACGAAACCCCTTAGTTTAAACTAGCCTATTAACAACTAGTATTGCCTGCAACCATCTGTCTATAAAAACTCCGTAATTCCTTAGTTCCTCCAGAGCTTGGAGTGTTAACTCCTCTGGGCCCGCCAGTGTAATAAACCTGAGTTCTCCATCTCTACGAGTGTGGTGTTGATTTCTCGAGTACTGGTTTCTGCAACAGGGGTAAACTGTGACCTAGGCATGGGCCTGCCCTGGAAACTCAAGAATCCAGGACCACTGTGCTCTGCACTGTATTGTTTGTGTTTATTCACTGAATCAACCAGTGAATCAATTGATAAGATAAACAGATGACTGAATTCAAAGAAAGTGCCCTGGGAGAGCAGGAAGGAAGAGATTAAGGAGTGTATAAGCAAAGTGCTTTGGGGCATCCCAAGGCGTGGGGAACGGGGTGGGGCAACAGTATAATGTGTGACAGAGGGAAGATCTGAATGCAGTTTGTTACAGAAGAATTGATGCTTTTGAACTGTGGTGTTGGAGAAGACTCTTCAGAGTCCCTTGGACTGCAAGGAGATCCAATCAGTCCATCCTAAAGGAAGTCAGTCCTGGGTGTTCATTGGCAGGACTGATGCTGAAGCTGAAACTCCATTATTTTGGCCACCTGATGCGAAGAGCTGACTCATTTGAAAAGACCTTGATGTAGGGAAAGATTGAAGGCAGGAGGAGAAGGGGACGACAGAAGATGAGATGGCTGGATGGCATCACCGACTCGATGGACATGAGTTTGGGTAAACTCCAGGAGCTGGTGATGGACAGGGAGGCCTGGTGTGCTGCGGTTCATGGGGTCGCAAAGAGTCAGACACGACTGAGTAAATGAACTGAACTAAACTGAACAGAGTCCTGTCACCTCTCCACCCAGATTCTTATGTTGAAGCTCTAAGTGCTCCTCCACAAAGGGACAGTATTGGCGCTGGGGCCTTTGGGAGTGATTATGTTTAGATGAGATTGTGAAGGTAAAGCCCCCATGATAGGACTGGGGTCCTTATTAAAAGACAGACTGTCATGCTGTCTCCATCAGTGAAGCCAGCAAGAAGGTGGCCGTCTACAAGCCGGAAAGTGGGCCCTCACCAGGAACTGGATCTGCCAGCACCTGGATCTTAGCCTTCCAGCCTCTAGAACTGTGGGAAATCAGCGTCTGTTGCTCAAGACACCCTGTCTACTGTATTTTGTTGTAACAGCCCATGCAGACTAATACACGGGTGAAATGCCACAGTCACACAAGCTGATAGAAAATGGCCTTATATGAAGCACTCCTGCATTGAGTGGACAACAGGCATATACATCCCCAGATACCCTGGGAATGTGCTCAGATGGATGCTCTGGGCTCTGGGGCTGACCCTGCCCTGGGATCTCAGGGGGACCTTCCACGGCTTCATACCCTTTGCTGAAGCTGTCACACAGACTTCCAACTTCCTCCTCCACCCATCCTCACTGACCTGATGCAGCGCTGACCTTGAGCAAACATGCCCCAAGCTTAACTCAAGTCTCCTCATATCCAGTCCGTTGAGGAACTTCTTTTTTTTTTTTTTTTTCACTTTTGGGAGCAAAAACATACATTTGAAAATTATAGAAAAATATTAAAATTACTGGTAGTCACACAGTTTGGAATTAGTTATGGTTAAATTTTGTTGTATTTCTTTCCATTTTGGTCCCAGTATTTTCCTATGGGTGTTTCCCCACAAATTGTATCATGCTATAGGTGTGATGTCATGCTACTTTATTCTTTGGTGTGATTGTTTAGCTTAACTTGTACCGTGAGTATCTTCAGTGTGTCAGTAGCTGTTTTGTGGATTTTGATGTTTCACTCCTTCATTCATTCAGCAAAGGCAGATTCTGGACCAGCTGAGCTTGTGCTGGACCAAAATGGAAAGAAACACAGCAAAATTTAACCATAACTAATCAAACAGATGCGGTTCCCGCCCTTGAGCAGGTTCCTGTCCAGTGGGAGAGCTGAGCATACATGGTCCTTTGAAGGGTGACAAGCATTATGAAGGTGGATGTTCTGGGTGCCGAGGAGAGGTGCACCCACCTGTCAGGAGCTTCTTTCAGAACCAGTGTTGAACTGAGACCATCTGGAGGCTGTGCTGTATTAGTCACTCAGTCATGTCTGACTCTGCAACTGTAGCCCTCCAGGACTCTGTGACTGTAGCCCGCCCATGGACTGAAGCCTGCCAGGCTCCTCTGTCCATGGGATTCTCCAGGCAAGAATACTGGAGCGGGTTGCCATGCCTTTCTCTAGAGGATCTTCCTAACCCAGGGATTGAACTTGGATCTCCTGCATTGCAGGCAGATTCTTTTTTTTTTTTTTTTAATCACTGAGCCACCAGGGAAGGCTGTGGGGAAGTATCTAAACCAGTGTGTGCCTGGTAGGTAGCCCAAGGTCTGGGATGTGTGTGGTACATAGCAGGGGCCAGTTGGCCCCCTCCTCCCTAGAACACCACGACAAGGATGGTCTGCTCATCCATATACTCTGCCACACCCCACCCCAACTCACCAACTGCAGAAAGCCCTGACCACCACTCATCAGGCCCCCAGGACTGAAGACCAGAGATTCTTTGCCTGTGCTAGAATATGAGTAGAGGATTTCTGTACAGTCACCAGTGGGCTCCCAGATAGAGGTCTCCAAGGATGGGCCTGTATATAAATCCTACAAAGGCAGGTACAGTATCTACCCAATGGGTTTATTGACTATGTCACTGATACCTATCAGACTTCATCTTCAAAGTGCGGCAGGTGTGTCCTCTTGGAGCCTGGCCCTATCTGATGCTTCAGCTGAAAGAGAAAATACTAGGGTGTGACTTGCCAAAGGGATCATGAATAGGGAGGAAGCTCCTCTGATTCCAGTATCACCATCTACACCTCTTTCTGGCAAGGAAAGAACAAACCCTAATGAGTTTCATCACCCAGAGGCCTGGCCTGGAAACTGCATGCTGTCTCTACCATGACAACATCTGGACTTCCCTGCCGTCATCTGCATCCACGCAGAAACTTTCTCAAGGACAGTCATCTCTCCAAGGCATTTTGTGGGTTAAAAGCAAAAACTATAATTAAGAAAACCATCCTCCAGCTTAGAAGCCCACTGTTGGAGGCTCCCCCAGCAGGGAAGGCTCTTAGGTTCAATCAGTTGAGTTCATGCTGCTTTGCTGGGAGGCAGGCAGTGGGACAGCGAGATCCCAGCATGACAAGCACTGGCTGCTCACCCCAGCCTGTCTCCTGTTTTTCTTCTCCAGTGTGATTCTAACTGTAGTCAGAGCAAAATGTGCTCAGTCCTAGGGGTGAACCAAGACTGGAACCAAGAAATCATGAGGGAGCCTGGGGAGGAGGGGGTGGTTGGTGCTTTGGCCTCCCTGATTTAACAGACCGATGTGACTAGTGCTATCTTGTTTCTTTTTTCCTGCCTTGAACACAGACACAATCTTAAGAGTTATGGTGGCCATTTTATAACAACAACAAAAAAGAGATGATCAGCACAATGAAAAGTCACCACAAAAGAAGGGAAATACAGAAAAAGCCAGGACCATCCCCAGCCCCGATGGCATTCTCAGCAGATGACCCGATGCCACCAGCTGTTCACCTCTAGACTTCTTATTTTCTAAGGAAAAACAAAGCCACTGTTTGTCATGTTTATACCACTCACTTATAGTTGAAAGCTTTCCTGATTTATCTTCTAGGTCTAAAAATCTCTAAAATTCCCTAAAGCTGGTTTTGTAACTTTTAAAGTTCCAGGGTGTTTAATCTGAGTAAGTACAATTGCTGATGTGGTAGAAAGAATATCCTGTTTCAAGGAAATTTGAAAATTTTTTGAAAATTTTTTTTAAATTTGAAATTTCATTTTATTTCGTAACTTTCTGAGACTTAGCACATAGATAGTAGACTTATTACTGTGCTTGGAAAAGGAAAATTAACCTACCAGAATTCAAAATCTCAGAGCTCATGTAAGGTAGGGAATCTAGTAGATCCGCAGCCCATTATGCTAAAACACTAAAGGGCTATACACCCAGGATGAGTGTGATCAGAAGCAAATATTCCCTTCTTCGCCCACTTTGGAGGCTATAAAGACTAGTTTCTGGATGCTGAGGAGGTCAGGGGAAAAGTTCATCTCTGTGAAGTTGTAACCACATGCTAACCCTTGTGCAGACTGGTAACCTAAATCACCTGAAGGCACCAAAAAAAAAACTTCATGAAGCAAGTTTAGAATAAAGTGATGCTGAAGGGAACAGGATCCAAGGTACATGGCAGAAGCAAGTGCAAATCCTTCCTGGAAGAATTCATATTCATCCTAGGCCTCAAAAAAATATATATATATTTCCACTAACTAATTTTTCAGTAATAGCAAGCCACACTCAATGAAATATAAGGAAGGAAATGAGGCAACAAGAACAAGAAAAAGCAGGGGAAAAAAAATACAGCTAAGCTGACCCTCAACTACATCATACGGTAGTATGATAGGGGAAAAAAACAACAACAACTGTTTATTATGTTAAATAAAACGTAAGCTTAAAAATATCTGCAGGAAACAAACTATAAAAAACTGATCTGATAGATTTTTAAAAAATATAGATGAAAAATACAATAACTGACGTTTAAAATCCAATAAATGGGTTTACTAAGAAATTAAATACAAAGAATCAATGAATTGGAGGGTGGGTCTGAAGAAATTATCCAAATAACAGCACAGAGGAACAAAAAGATGAAAATCATGAAAAAGAGGTTCAGGGACTAGAAGGATAGAGTGAGGATGTCCAAATACACTTAACTGAAATTCTGAAAGGAAAAGTAAGAGAGAAGGGGCAAGGGTAATGTTTGAAGAGACCTTGTCTGAAGATTCTTCAGAACTGTCGAAAGACGCCAATCCAAAAATTTAAGAAGCCCAGCAAATGCTAAGGTTGAGCAGAGAAAAAGAAAAAAAGGAAATCTAGATTTTGAGTGCTCATGCCTGCCTTGTCTCTTACTGGTGGTTAGCCCCGTGATGTGTCCATGGGGCTGGTATTTCTGGGCAGTCCTAAGACATGGAACTCCTGCCAGAGGATGAGCAAAACAAGTACAGTAAAGGTATCTGCAAAGCCCTTCCTTCTTTCCTGGCCCAGGTCTGCTGAGAACCGTGATCAGAATGACACCTGAGGTGCCATATCCAGATCCTCCACTGCTTATTATTCACGACATAAGAGAGATGGATAAATACTGGGAACCCCATTCCTCCAAGGCTCGATTAACTTATTATTAAGATATCTATTATGAATCCACTGTTTTCCCCACCCTGCCTTTTAATTCAATTTCCACTTCTACCTTTGTAGGGCCATGCTCTGAGGATTTGATAGCAAACACTCTGGGAACTCTTGTCTAGCAAAAAAAAAAGACATGTTGAGAAAAGTTTAATCTTGTAAATTCGTTGAATGTCATAGCTTAGGTTTGACGTGGTCCAATATCTCATTTTAAGGTGAAGAAACTGAGGCCAGAGAAGATAAGGAATCCAGGGGAATCTGGTCCAGGGTCTCCCGATTCCCAGTCCAGGGCACTGTTCACCTTCCAGTTGCTCCCTTCTCAAAGAATAAGAAGGAAGGAGATTTCATTCTCGAGGATGGCATTTCAAAATGGTTTGTTATAGCATGTACTAGGGTGTGTGAAAAAGACTATTCCCCTGAACTTCCCAGGGGTGACATTGAAATACAGAGATAGACACCTCAGATCAAAACAGCTCCAATTACATAACTACGACAGCAAACGGTGAATCATTGCCGTGTAATGAAAAAATCAGATTGGTCACTAGGAAAAGTAAAAGGATCACTGTGTTGAGTCACTGGGCCCACCCTCCTGCAGAGTCTCCAAAACGCTACACCTACTGGTTGATTCAGAGTCTGGGCTTTGTCTTCCTTTCTTCCACATCGATGTTTCGATGTTTCACAATGGAGATTCACAAGCGATGTAAATTTCCAAAGAAGGTTGGGCCAAAGTGCCACAGTCTGTCTTTGGACTGTCCTGATGGGTGGGCTCTGCTCCTACACCTAAGGGATGATAGCTTAAAAGATGATAATAATAGCTAATGTTATTGGGTGCCTACTGTGTTTCAAAAAGACACTCTTGAGATTTGTAACCCTGACTAGTCCTCACAACAGCTCTATGAGTAGGTAGGCATTGTCCTTATTTCACAGATGAGAGAACAGAGGCTAAGAAGGATTAAGAAATGACCCAAAACCTCACAGTTAGTATGAAATGTCAGAGGTGGGATTCATCCCAGGCAAATCCATCCTAAAATCTACCCTCTTTCTACCAGAAGAGAAGACTCCTCCAGTCTTAAGGCTGCCCTTGTGATGTAGAGAAAGGCAGATGCCCCCCACCCGCGGTTGTCACAGAAAAGGACAGTGAGTGGAGGGTCCCTGCTCCACCTCCAGGGCTCCCAAAGGCTATGTAGGAAGGATGGGCTTCCCCTTTTGGTAGACCAGAAGAGTTGAGGTGGGGGAGAAGAAAATCAGCCACAGCTCTTGGAAAAGACCTTTTTTGTTCAGTGGAGAACAAGGCTTCGATTGATCTGTTGCTTCTTTGTGGACCATGTTTTAACTTAGCCATCCGAGACCAAGTGGAAAGTTCTGGAAGGCAAACTTTGAGTCAACATTGTGAGGAGCACTTAGAGGGAGGTCTCCAGGCAGCCCCCTGCTCTGGCCTGTGCCACATGGTGGAAACTCCCGTGAATAATATTTATCAACGCAGCTGTCCACTTGGCAGGCTGGGTGTGGAGCATCACCTCTTCCTCAGGAAATGCCAGCTGAGCCACATCAAAAAACGACTGTTTTGATGGTTTGAAGAGTGATTCACTTATTTATATAAGTTACTGGCATGACCCACTTCCTCAGGCGCATCTCTTTAGCATTCAAATTAGTCAACTGAGCGTGCCTCTAACCAATTTCCTGAGAGTCACAGAGACTCAGTCCAAAATGGCCAGACCCTCTGCCTCCACTTGTATGAACATGAACTTGGGGCAGTTTCCCTCTAACGGTGGGCTCATCGTGGCCTTGAAGGGTCATCGTCAAGGCTTGACAGGTTTCCCCTCAGTTGGCCTGGAGGTGGTTCTGCAGGGAGGATGGAGGGGTCTTTGCCTGCGTCCATTCAGGCATGACCTTCCTGTCAACAGCCAGCCCAAGGCCACCTGTGCCGATGCTCACCTGAGTCTCTGACTCCCAGCCCCACCCACATCTTCACAGCCTCAGGCTCTTTGGGAAGCAGCCTTCCTTCTAGCTGGAGACCCCTGCAGAGCCGAATGTAAAGGGGGTCTTTGATATAAGAAAGGTGGTTCCCCTTGGAAGAGCTGGTGACTGGAAGGGCCATGAGGTGACTTCTGGAACATTCTGCATCTTGCTCTGGGTGGTAGCTTCACCTCTGAAAAGTTCATGAAGTTGTTTCGCTCAGAATTGGTGCACTTTCTGATGCAGTTTCAGAGTCAAAATTTTTCTTAAAAAATAAAAAAGAGAAGACATCAAGATTTCCACTTCTTTTCTTCCAGATTTCTACCTGTTCATGAGTTTGCCCACTTTCTCACCCTGCTATGACCTTGAACCCTGTGTTTCAAGGAGAGTTTCCAGGAACGGCCTTTGTCTAGACATGAACACCTGTGGTTCTTCCTTGTGCATAAGTATGGAGGTAGCTCCAGGGCCTTTGCCCAGAATAGGGGATATGCTTTGCCTTTCCTGCTCGAGAAGCATCTGGCAGCTGTAAAATAACAGCTTCTCTCACCAAAGCAAGCAACAAACAAGGTTTGCCTCATATCCTGCACACACACACACACACCATTTTTGGAATATCCAAGAACTACAGACCCATAGAGAACATTTAGAAAATTTAGAAATGAATACAGAAGGGAAAAAAAATCATCCATAAGCCTATTACCCAGAGACAAAGGAAGTTACTATTTTGACACATTTTCTTCCAATCTTTTTTACACATATATTTTAGGAATACATTTTTAATTGCTTTATTGAGGTTTACTTTATGTACATTAAAAGTTGCCTGTTTTAAGTGTACAATTCAATAAAATGAATTTTAAAGGTGTAAAGTTCAATTGACTCTCAGTAAATTTACATTTGTATAAATTTGTGTAAATGATATGCAACTATCCGTCACCACAGTTGACTCTGAAAGCATCCAGCACCCTCCTAGGGTCCCTGGAGAAAGTGTGGCATTCCCACCCCAGCCCCAGGCAGCCACTGATTACTCACTGGCTCTATAAATTTGCCCCTTCTTGACATTTCATATAAATGGAACATACAGTATGAAGTCTTCTGTATCTAGCTCACCTCACCATAATCTTTTCTATATTTATTTACTTATATGTATGGAGAAGGCAATGGCACCCCACTCCAGTACTCTTGCCTGGAAAATCCCATGGATGGAGGGGCCTGGTAGGCTGCCAGTCCATGGGGTCGCACAGAGTCGGACAGACTGAAGCGACTTATCAGCAGCAGCAGCAGCACTTATATGCATATTGGGCTACGCTGTCTTCACTGCTGTGCAGGCGTTTCTCTAGTTGTGACAGGCAGGGGCCACTCTCTAGTTTCGGTACATGGGCTTCTCGTTGCGGTGGCTTCTCTTGCTGTGTAGCACAGGCTCTAGGGCACTCGGGCTCCAGTAGCTGTGGCTTCTGGGATCTAGAGCACAGACTCCACAGTTGTGGTGCACAGGCTTACTTGCCCCAAGGTGTGTGGGGTCTTCCCGATCAGGGTTTGAAGCCATGTCTCCTGCACTGGCAGGTGTGTCTTTACACTGAGCCACCAGGAAAGCCCTCACCATAACATTTTGAGGTTCATCTATGCTGTTTCAGTAGTTTGTTCCTTTTTTGTTGAATATTATTCCAGTGTACAAAACAGCTGATGATCATTTGAATTTCCTCCATTTTTGGCTATTATGAATAATGATTCTGTGAAAATTTATGTACAGTTTTCTGTATGGTCATATTTTTTTCATCCTGGTTGGGTAGGTTCCCAAAGAGGAATTACTAGGTTATATGGTAAAATTATGTTAACTTTTTAGGAAACTGAAAAACTTTTTTTTGAAGTTTGAAAATACAGATGGACAAAAATGTTTGCTCATTTTTTCTCCCTGTAAGATGGCTCTAGTAGCACATAGCAGTCTAGCTTCATCTGAAGCAATTTTGTTAGACTGTGCTGTGACAGCTGTTATATCAGAATGCATTTTCAAAAAATTAGCAAAATTGGTGAATTTTTGTGTAGCCATTTTAATACTGAAGATGAAAGGATAAAAGCAAAATCTGGGGCATATTACGCCTTGTTATTTCAAGAAAGGTAAAAGCACTGCTGAAATACAGAGCAAAACTTTGTGCCGTGTACGGAGAAGATGCTGTGACTGACCAAATGTGTCAAAAGTGGCTCATGAAATTTTGTGCTGAGGATTTCTCATGGATGTTGGTCCATGGTCAGATAGATCAGCTGAAGTTGAAACCAATCAAATTGAGACACTAATTGAGAACCATCAGCGGTATACCACGTGGGAGATGATCGACATACTCAAAATATCCAAATCAAGCGTTGAAAATCATTTGCACTTGCTTGGTTATGTTAATCACTTTGATGTTTGGATTCCACACAAGTTAAGCAAAAAAACCTTCTTGATTTCATTTCCACATGTGATTCTCTACTGAAGCATAAGGAAAACATCCCATTTTTAATACAAATTTTGATGGAGGATGAAAGGTGAATCGTGTATGCAGGTCAAGAAGCAACAGTTAGAACTGGACATGGAACAACAGACTGGTTCCAAATAGGAAAAGGAGTACATCGAGGCTGTATATTGTCACCCTGCTTATTTAACTTCTATGCAGAGTACATCATGAGAAACGCTGGGGGTGAAGAAGCACAAGCTGGAATCAAGATTGCCTGGAGAAATATAAATAACCTCAGATACACAGATGACACCACCCTTATGGCAGAAAGTGAAGAACTAAAAAGTCTTTTGATGAAAGTAAAAGAGGAGAGTGAAAAAGTTGGCTTAAAGCTCTACATTCAGAAAACTAAGATCATGGCATCTGTCCCATCACTTCATGGCAAATAGATGGGGAAACAGTGGAAACAGTGGCAGATTTTATTTTGGGAGGCTCCAAAATCACTGCAGATGGTGATTGCAGCCATGAAATTAAAAGACGCTTATTCCTTGGAAGGAAAGTTATGACCAACCTAGACAGCATATTAAAAAGCAGAGACATTACTTTGCCAACAAATGTCCATCTAGTCAAGGCTATGATTTTTCCAGTGGTCATGTATGGATGTGAGAGTTGGACTATAAAGAAAGTTGAGCGCTGAAGAATTGATGCATTTGAACTGTGGTGTTGGAGAAGACTCTTGAGAGTCCCTTGGACTGCAAGGAAATCCAACCAGTCCACCTAAAGGAGATCAGTCCTGTGTGTTCATTGGAAGGGCTGATGTTGAAGCTGGAACTCCAAGACTTTGGCCACCTGATGTGAAGAGCTGACTCATTTGAAAAGATCCTGATGCCGGGAAAGATTGAGGGCAGGAGGAGAAGGGGATGACAGAGGATGAGATGGTTAGATGGCATCACCAACTCGATGGACATGGATTTGAGTGAACTCCGGGAGTTGGTGATGGACAGGGAGGCCTGGTATGCTGCGCTTCATGGGGTCTCAAAGAGCAGGACATGACTGAGTGACTGAACTGAACTGAAAAGTGAATACCGTATAATAATGTGGAATAAAAGAGATCATGGGATGAGTGAAATGAACAATCACCAACCCCACCAAAGGCTAGTCTTCATCCAAAGAAGATGATACTGCGTATATGGTGGTATTGGAAGGGAATCCTCTATTATGACCTCCTTCTGGAAAACCAAATGATTAACTCTACCAAGTACTGCTCCCAGTTAGACCAAATGAAGGCAGCATGTGATGAAAAGCATCAAGGAAAATGCATAATCCTTCACCAGGATAATGCAAGACCTCATGCTTCTTGGATGACCAGGCAAAGAACTGTTACAGCTTGGCTGGAAAGTTCTGATTCATCTGCCGTATTCATCAGACATTGCATACTAGGTATTTTGGTTTTTACAAAATTCTCTTAATGGAAAAATTTTTAATTCCCTAGGAGACTGTAAAAGTCACTTGGAATAGTTCTTTGCTCAAAAAGATAAAAACTTTGGGAAGATGAAATTATGAAGTTGCCTGAAAAATGGCAGAAGGGACTGAAACAAAATGGTGAATATGTTGTTCAGTAAAGTTATTGGTGAAAATATAAAGACGTGTCTTTTCATTTTCCTTAAAATCCAAAAGAACTTTTTGACTGACCCAATACATTCCCACCAGCCATGTTGACATTAAGTATTGCAAGTTTTTAAAACTAGATCCAGTGTGAGGTGTAGCTCATTGTGAAATGGTTTCAATTAGCATTTCTCTAATGATTAATGAGCCATTTGTTTATCTTTTTGGATGAAATGTCTATTCAAATATTTGGCCTCTTTTTAAATGAGTCATTCGTCTTCTTATTGAGCTATATATTCTGGGTACAAGTGCTTTATCTTGATTGACAAATAGTTTTCTCATAGTCTGTGGTTTGTCTTTTCATTTTCCTAATGATATATTTTAAAGTACAAAATATTTTAATTTTTGGATGAAGTCCAACATATCAGGGTTTGTTTTTCCTTTCATCACTTGTGTTTTTGGTGTTGTATCTAGGAACTCTTTGCTTAGACCAAAGTCAGGATGATTTTACCTACATTTTTTGTAAAAATGCTAAGTTCTTATACACATGTCTAGGGTCTATTTTCACTTAACTTTTGTAAGGTATCAGTTAAGGGCCTAAATTCATCTTTTGGCACATGGATATATAATTATTCTAGCACATTTGCTGAAACACCATTCTTTCCTGCCATATACATATACATATCCTTATGCCAGTACTATACTGTCTTAATTATTGTAACTTTATAATGAATTTTGAAATCTGGAAGCCTGAGTTTTCCAACTTTGTTCTTCTTTTTGAAAATTGCTTTGGCTAGATTGGGTTCTTTGTGTTTCCATAAAAATTTTAGGATTAGCTTGTCAATTTCTGCAAAAAATGTCTGATGGGATTTTTTAAAATTAATTTATTTTTTGAAGTGAAAGTTGCTCAGTCATGACTGATTTTTTGTGGCCCTATGGATTGTAGCCTTCCAGGCTCCTCTGCCCATGGAATTCTCCAGGCAGGAATGCTGGAGTGGGTAGCCATTCCCTTCTCCAGGGAATCTTCCTGACCTAGGGATTAAACCCGGGTCTCATCCATGCAGGTGAATTCTTTGTCATTTGAGCCACCAGGGAAGCCCAATTTTATTTTTTGGCTGAACTGTGACCTTGCTGAATTTGTTCATTGCTTTTAGGTGTTTGTGGGGGCAGGGAGGTGTAGTCCTTAGGACTTTTTATGCAGGCATACCTCATCTTATTGCACTTCACAGATAATGTATCTTTTGAAAAGTGAAGGTTTGTAGCAACCCTGCACCCAGCAAGTCTATTGTCACTATTTTCCCAGCAGCATTTGCTCACTAACTACATTTTGGTAATTCTTCCAAAATTTCAAATTTTTGGTATTACTATAGTGTCTTTGATATTACTATTGCGAACAGGTAACTCATTGAAGGTTTAGATTGTGGTTATTTAGCAATACTTAATGTTTTTCTTTAATTAAGGTATGATTTCTTTTTAGACATAATGCTATTGCACAATTAATAGACTACAGGGTAGTATAAACACAACTTTTATATGCACTGGGAAACCAGAAAAATTGTGTGACTCACTTTATTGCTATATTTGCTTTGCTGTGGTGGTCTGGCATTGAACTGACAATTTCTCCTAGGTATGCCTACATACACAATCATGTCATTTGCTAATAGGAAAATTTTACTCTTCTCTTTTGAATCTGGATGACTTTTATTTCTTTTTCTTCCCTAATTGCACTGGCCAGAACCTCCAGTAGAAGGCTGAATAGAAGTGGTAAGAGTGAACATTCTCATCTTGTTTCCAATTTCAAGGAGAAAGCTGTCTTTTTACCACAAAATATGTTGCTAGCTGTAAGTGTTTATTAAAGATATTTTATTAGGTTGAGGAAATGTCCTTCTATTACTAATTTAGTGAGAATTTTTACCATGAATGTGTGTTAGAGTTTGTCAAATGCATGTTTTATTTTTTCTGTGTCTATTAATTATGCGGTTTAGGGTTTTTATTCTATTGATATAGTGTGTTACATTAATTCATTTTCTCACATTCCTGGGAAAATTCCCAGCTGGTCATGGTGTATACTTATTTTTTTATATGTTATTTTAGAGTTGATTTGTTTTACTAGAATTTTTTGAGAAGTTTTGCATCTATTCTCATAAAAGATACTGGTTTGCAGTTTTCTTTTTTCTGTGATGTCCTTGTCTAGTTTTGTTATCCCAGAATTTTTGGCTTCATAGAATGAGATGGAAATTACTCCCTCCCCCTCTAGTTTCTGGAAGAATATGTGAAGGACTGTTGTTATTTCTTCTATAAATGTGAGGTAGATTTCACCAGTGAAGTTATCCAGGCCTGGACTTTGGTTTGTGGGAAGTTTTAAAATGACCGATTCCATTTCTTTACAATATCTAGATTATCTCTTTCTTGAATTCGTCTTGCTCACTTGCATTCCAGAAATGTATGCTTTCCACCTTCGTGGTCTACTTGCTGATGTGGAGTTTTCCTTGGTATTCCCGGTAAGCCTTTACCTTTGGGAGAGTCAGCAGTGGTGGCCCCTCTTTCCCTCCTGGTCTTGGTGATCTCAGGCATCTCTCTTTCCTTCTTTGGTCAATCTTCTTGCTCAAGTGTCAGTTTCATTAATTTCCTCTTTTATGTCTCCTTTTTCATTTTCAGTGATTCCACTTTAATCTTCATTTGCTATGTCTAATTTTAAATGCAATTTGATGTATACAGCTTTATTTTCCTTAAAGTTGTCATAAATATTTTCTCATCATTAAGCATTCCCTACATCCAGTTTTTGTAGGGACTTGGCCTCACGTTTCACTTTTCACCTTCATGCATTGGAGAAGGAAAGGGCAACCCACTCCAGTATTCTGGCCTGGAGAATCCCAGAGACGAGGGAGCCTGGTGGGCTGCCGTCTATTGGGGCTCACAGAGTCTGGCACGACTGAAGCGAATTAGCAGCAGCAGCAGCAGCAGCCTCACGTTGCAGTACGCAGCCATCTCGCTACTGTGAAACATGCTTCTCGTTATGAATGATGCTTAGATGAACTTCTTTCTGCTGAATCTAGTAATTGCTTTAGGGTAGTTTCTCAATAGCAGGTTTCCTGGGTCAAAGCATTTGAATACAACAAATTCCTTTTTTTGGAAAGTAAAGTGACAGTTGCTCAGTCGTGTCTGACTCTTTGTGACCCCATGGACTATACAGTCCATGGAATTCTCCAGGCCAGAATATTGGAGCGGGTAGCCATCCCCTTCTCCAGGGGATCTTCCCAACCCAGGGATGGAACCCAGGTCTCGTGCACTGCAGGTAGATTCTTTACCAGCTGAGCCACCGGGGAAGCCCAAGAATACTGGTATGGGGAGCCTATCCCTTCTCCAGCGGATCTTCCTGACCCAGGAATTGAACCAGGGTCTCCTGCACGGCAGGCAGATTCTTTACCAGCTGAGCTATCAGGGAAGCCCAAAGGGTTTTACCAATTGTCGCTCTCACTGCTGCATTTGAAAGCATTAATCCGACTGTGCTTCCATTATGGATGCCTAAGTAGAAGCCCTGACCTGGGTTTGCAGGGGCTCAGTGACCCTGGGGTTCAGGGCAGTTGCAGTGAGCCTAAATCCCAGCACAGGTCCCTCAAGCTGCCTTTGGTTGGGGGTCAGTGGGGAGAGAAGTGAAGGGTGTCCTCTCCCAGGTCTGACCTCTGAGGCCTGGAGACCAGCTGGCCGGCCTTCATAATTCACCACTTTGGAACAAATGATTCTCTGCCTCAGTCTCTGCCAGTGGGAACCTCAATGCTGGTTTGTGGGCCTCTGGGAGTACGTGATTTTCTCTGGGTCAAGGGGCCTGTGTCTGCCAGTCAGTTTTGCACACACTTGTTACACACTGGCCACCAGAGTGATCTTCCCAAAGCACAATGATTGTGGGTTCCCCCCACGCTCAAAGGGCTCTCTCTCTTTCTCCTTTTGAACCTTTTATTTTGTGTTGGGGTATTCAAAGGCTCTCTTTCACCTGCAAGGAATGGTGTGCAGGCTCTTTGGCTTGGTGGTCCCCAACTTTCCATGACCCGGTCCCCAACTTACCTTTCCAGCTTTATCCATCCTTTCATTCATATATACAACAGACAGGAGCTCCTGCTACGTGCCAGGCCCTGTTCTATGTGCTGGGACATGGCAGTGGTGCAAACGGAAACCCTCGCCTTCAGGGAGCTTCCGGTGTCCCTGCCCCCCAGCCCCCTCGCTCTCCCGCACACCTGCGCTGAACCACGCCAGCCTCCTGTGAAGCAGCTTCACCCTGCCTTCCTAAAGCATCCACCGCACCGTCTGGCTGACGAGACCCTTCTTTACTTTTTTAAAGAAGGTTACTTCTTTGAAGAAGGCTTCCCCGGCTCTGTCTGGCCAGAGCCCAGCCCTTTGCTCACACTAGGTCATCAGTAATGTTTATTGAATTTAAGTGTGCTGGGCTGAGGGCCAGCTCCTAGCAGCAGCTTGCGTCCCCTGAACATGGGGCAGCTTTGATCCCTCAGCCCTTTCCTACCACCTGGCGAGAGGGAGCAGGTGGAGAGTCAAGGCGGGGCTGTGCAGGATGGTGGAAGCCTGGCTGGACACCAGCTGTGTGCCCCTGGCAGGCCTCGCCCCTTCCTGGGGCTTCGGGGGCTGCTCAGGAAGACAAGGGCTTGGACTAGACTGGGAATCCCCACGAACTAGAGACCCGAACAGTTAGTTCTCCCTGTGGGAGTTTTGTACAAAGTCAGACTCCTGGTCCTAGCCTTTGTTTCTGATCCAGTGGGCCAGCAGCACAACTCAGGAGCCTGTACTTTCAGTGACCGCTCAGATGTGAGGTTTGGTGTGTCCCCCCGCCGAGTCCCAGCCTGAGAGACCCTTTAGAAGGGGCTCCTCTGGTCTCCCAGGAGGCCCGCCAGCCGCTTGCATCCTGCAGGGGTGGATGGTGAGGAGCTGTCAAACCCAGTGGGGCTGAAGGCAGGTGCTCTGAGCGGGGAGAGTGTGCCTCGGTTTCCTCATTTGTTCATGGGAGATCCCTGCTGGTCTGCCCCATAGGTGGTGCTAGTGTGAGTGAGGGGCTGAGCCACCCCTTGGAGGAGCAAGGCCCAGGCTCCGCATCAGTCCTGGTGCTGGCCTTCTAGGGGAAAAGGCCAAAGAAGAAGGGGTATGACTGAGGTGAGGGCCAAGCGGAGGCTGGACCCCCAGGTGGTTGTTGGGCAGAGGCCCGAGCTGGGAGTGGGGCTGGAGCAGTGCCTGGAGATGTCTCCACGACTGCTGGGGGCTCAGGGCCCGTCCAGAGTGAGAGTGCCCCACGGGCTGCTTTCTGCCCCTTTATAGAGGTAGTGAGCCCAGGGACCAGCCTGGGAGCACCACCGCTACACAGGCCAGAGAAGGTTGAAACGAGCAAGGCCCACCAGGATGCCAGACACCTTTGCCTAAGCTAGAGACTTATGCAAAGCACAAGCAAGATCAGAGCACCTATGGCCATGGTCATCCTCTAGTCCAAAGAGCCCATTTTACAGATAAGCAAACTGAGGCCAAGCAGCTAAGCATGGGATTCCATGTTCCAAATGTGGGACCATTTCTGTTCAGCTGTTACCTGAAGCTGAACAGGCTTCCTGTTGGTTTTTCAGTTCCTTTCTCAGGTGGGCCTGTGACTGGGTGTTCCTGCCTCAAGACAAGCATGGGAAAGGAGCTTCAGATGAAGGTTCTGGGGAGAGGGGCTGTGAGTAGGTTTCATCCAGGCCCTCAGCTCAACCTAGATAAAACCGTACATGTAACGCCATTGACCTCTGCTAACTATTTACTTCCATCATCTACCTTGAGGCTGACCTTGGACTGAGGGCTTCTACTTGGGGTCAGCAAGGCTCAGAGGTAGGCATCTTTATCTCCTTTCCACAAAGATGGGAAGAGCTCAAACTCACACTGCCTGTCAACGAAGGGCTGAGATTTGAACCTTGACCCCTGGACAAGGATCAAGCTCCAGAAAAGGAAGAGAGAGAGAGAGAAAAGATAATATAATAAACACACACACACACACACACAAAGAAAGAAAAGGAAGAAAGAAATCCATAAAGTTTTAGTATGTCAAGCTTGACAGATGAGCCAGGAAGCAACCCCAGGTCGTGTGCTGTGGTCAATAGTTTTCCATGTGTGTGCACACTAGATGGCTCAGTCATGTCCAACTCTTTGCCACCCTGTGGACTTCCAGACTATTCTGTCCATGGGATTCTTCAGGCAAGAATACTGGAGTGAGTTGCCATTTTCTTTTCCGGGGGGATCTTCTCAACCCAGGGATCAAACCCTACAGGGTCTCCAGCATCTCCTGCACTGGGAAGTGGATTCTTTACCACTGAGCCACCTGGGAATCCCTAGTTTTCCATGTATCTGTATCTAATTTTCATTTCTTAACTGTGACAATTCTGTGAGGAGGAAGTTGCTGTCTCCAAGTGCAGAAGGGTGAGCAGGTTCAGAGGGAGCCAAGTCCCATCAGGGGTCACCTGGTAATGAGGATGGAGCCTGATGCTGTTTATCACCCCTTTCTGCCTCTGCTCAGAGCCTTCTGGCTGGTGAGTGGGGTCAGGGGTGATGCTGGGGTTGATGCTGCCTGTACCTGCCCATCCTACAGTCAGGGAAACTGAGGCTCGGAAGGGAGGCCTGACACGGCTAAGCTCACACCACTGACACAGGGGTTCCCACCAGCTGACTGGTGCAAGACAGATGCATGAGAGGCCGTCTCAGGGTCTGCCCTTGCAGGGCCTTCTATGCAGACAGGGCAGGGGTGGGGGTAGGGGTCCAGGAGTGCCCAGCAGATGGGGCCATTTGATACTTTCAGCAAATCTTTGATACTTTTTGGCAAATCTTGAAGTATCACCTTTTAATTGCTTCATTTTCTGCATTCGTTCATTTTATTTAGACTAGCCTGAGGCCCTCCAGCCTGGCGTATTAGAGAACTTCTTACTTTTTAATAATAATACTTAGCTTTTATATAGTGTGTTTCATGTTCAAAGTACTTTACAGAGTTCACTAATTAATCGGAACAGCAACTGCCGCTCTGGGCAGGTTTGACCAAGTTCTCAGGCTCCTAATTGTGTGGGGGGGGGGGCGGGGGGTGATTTTTCCCGCAGCCCTACCCCTCTTCCCTCTCTGGACCCCCATTTCCTCCTGCAGCAGAGACCCTGGACCATTGGACATGGCTTGGGACCTGTGGGCTGGGCCATGCTCAGGGCTGGGGACCAGGAGCTGGGTCAGAGAGGCTGCCCCATCTGGGAGCCCTCTGAGCTTTGGGGACCAAAGCCTGTGTGCACATGAGGCTCATGCTGGAGTGGACGCCATCGGGGAGAGGAGTCCGGAGGCCACAGGTGGGGTTGGATGGTGGGGCAGGCACCCAGGACGTGGGACCTCCTGGGCCCCCTAGAGCAGGGCTCCTGGAGGAGGAGGAATTGAGGAGTGAAGAGGAGATCTTCAGGCAAGGGAGGCAGGATTGTCATCGTTCATGGAGGGAACAGCCTGTGCAAAAAGGCTCATGTTAAGAAGTAGGAGCTCAGTTTGGCAATGGGGAGAGAGAGAGAGCTGGGCATGGAGACCAGGGACCAGGAGGCGGCGGACAGAAAGGCCAGTTGTAGAGCTGTGGACAGAAACTGGGGCAGAGGGGAGGAAGGTCAGACCTCAGGGCCACTTGAAGGGAGATGAACAGGACTCAGCAGCTGGCTGGGGGCAGTGGGGCCATGAGCAGTCAAAGTGCCCAGTCTTTGAGGGATGGACCCCAGGAGGACAGTGGCTGTGGACTTCCCGCCAGCATAGCTATAGGGAGATATTCACTTGCCCACTCCACAAATGGCTCTGAGGGTCTAGACCTCTGAGGAGGTCGGAGAGAAGGTCTGGAAAGACCTAGAGTTGGGGTCCAGGTGGCATTTGAGACCTGGAGTTGTGTCTGAGCTCTCTGGGGAGATCTGCACTTAAGGAGTGGCTGAGGACAGGTGCTGAGGTGAGAAGGACTGTATGGGACAGAGAGTCTGGGCAAGGTCTGGATGGAAGTGCCTACTGAAGCAGAAGAAGGAGGCTTTGAGCACAGGAACGCGCGGCCAAGCCAGAAACGGAGGACAGGAAAGGCTGAAGGCATTGGCCACGGGGAGGTGGGAAATCAGGTGAGGACAGTGTTAGAGGACGAGGGCACGGAAGAAGGGGGCCCAGCTGATGCGCAGTGGGAGGACGAAGGGAAGAGGTGGTCAGGTCGGGATGGTGGTGAAAAGGGCAGCAGGAAGTTTCAAAACTCACGCAGGATTGTGTGCAGAGGGGAGAACAGAGAGAGGCAGGAAAGAGGAGGGAGCCAGCTTGTGGGAGTGGGTACAGAAGAGCCTGGGCCGGGGTGCACTGTCCATGGTGTGGGGGGTGTGATGGTGCATGTCAAAGGGTGGCAAGCAGGAGCGGAGAGAGTTCCCATCTGTCCCTCTCTGGACCCCCATTTCCTCCTGCAGCAGAGACCCTGGACCATTGGACATGGCTTGGGACCTGTGGGCTGGGCCATGCTCAGGGCTGGGGACCAGGAGCTGGGTCAGAGAGGCTGCCCCATCTGGGAGCCCTCTGAGCTTTGGGGACCAAAGCCTGTGTGCACATGAGGCTCATGCTGGAGTGGACGCCATCGGGGAGAGGAGTCCGGAGGCCACAGGTGGGGTTGGATGGTGGGGCAGGCACCCAGGACGTGGGACCTCCTGGGCCCCCTAGAGCAGGGCTCCTGGAGGAGGAGGAATTGAGGAGTGAAGAGGAGATCTTCAGGCAAGGGAGGCAGGATTGTCATCGTTCATGGAGGGAACAGCCTGTGCAAAAAGGCTCATGTTAAGAAGTAGGAGCTCAGTTTGGCAATGGGGAGAGAGAGAGAGCTGGGCATGGAGACCAGGGACCAGGAGGCGGCGGACAGAAAGGCCAGTTGTAGAGCTGTGGACAGAAACTGGGGCAGAGGGGAGGAAGGTCAGACCTCAGGGCCACTTGAAGGGAGATGAACAGGACTCAGCAGCTGGCTGGGGGCAGTGGGGCCATGAGCAGTCAAAGTGCCCAGTCTTTGAGGGATGGACCCCAGGAGGACAGTGGCTGTGGACTTCCCGCCAGCATAGCTATAGGGAGATATTCACTTGCCCACTCCACAAATGGCTCTGAGGGTCTAGACCTCTGAGGAGGTCGGAGAGAAGGTCTGGAAAGACCTAGAGTTGGGGTCCAGGTGGCATTTGAGACCTGGAGTTGTGTCTGAGCTCTCTGGGGAGATCTGCACTTAAGGAGTGGCTGAGGACAGGTGCTGAGGTGAGAAGGACTGTATGGGACAGAGAGTCTGGGCAAGGTCTGGATGGAAGTGCCTACTGAAGCAGAAGAAGGAGGCTTTGAGCACAGGAACGCGCGGCCAAGCCAGAAACGGAGGACAGGAAAGGCTGAAGGCATGTGGCCACGGGGAGGTGGGAAATCAGGTGAGGACAGTGTTAGAGGACGAGGGCACGGAAGAAGGGGGCCCAGCTGATGCGCAGTGGGAGGACGAAGGGAAGAGGTGGTCAGGTCGGGATGGTGGTGAAAAGGGCAGCAGGAAGTTTCAAAACTCACGCAGGATTGTGTGCAGAGGGGAGAACAGAGAGAGGCAGGAAAGAGGAGGGAGCCAGCTTGTGGGAGTGGGTACAGAAGAGCCTGGGCCGGGGTGCACTGTCCATGGTGTGGGGAGTGTGATGGTGCATGTCAAAGGGTGGCAAGCAGGAGCGGAGAGAGTTCCCATCTGGTGGTGTGTGCATGTGTGTGTGTTAACCGCTCAGTTGTGTCTGACTCTTTGCGACCCCATGGACTGTAGCCCTCCAGGCTCCTCTGTTCATAGGACTCCTCAGGCCAGAATACTGGAGTGGGGAGCCATTCCTTTCTCCAGGGGATCTTCCCGACCTAGGGATCGAACCTCTGTCTCCTACACCGCAGGCAGATTCTTTACCATCTGAGCTATCAGAAAAGCCCTGGTGGAGGAGGACGGAAACCCTTCCATGGGGCAGAAGGACCCAGCCCGGCACCAGAGTCCGTGGGCCAATCCTGGACCTGCCCCATCCTCTTCCAGCAGGGCCATGGGAACCCAGGGGCTGTCGGGCTGGATGGCAGGTTTGCTGCTATGGAGACTCATCCCGGGGACCAGCCTCGCCCTCTGAGGATGCCAGTGTTCTTCCCCTCCTCCTCCAGTTGGGAAGGAGCTGGTGGTCCGGGTGGGGCTCCCTGCCTTCCCACAGGCTCCCACAAGGACAGGGCTCCCCTGTTTTGCTGGGGCTCCACCCCAGCGCCTGGGCTGCTCTGTTGAGTCGCTGAGGGAAGTAGAATCAGCTCCTCGCAATTGACCCTCAGAGTGGGGGTGAGCAACAGGGCTCAGGCAGGCGTCCTAACTCCTAGGTCCCCCCCTCTCCACCCACGCTCCAGAGAGAGGATCGGAGATTAGGCTCAAAACTTGCGTTGTGGGCCCAGAGGGAGCAGTGCCTCAGATCCCACCTCCCGCCAGCCAGATGCACCCACAGCTGGATGCAGCCCACCCTGAAGCCAGCTTGGGCCTCAGTCCAAGGAGACGGGGGACAGCAGAGAACTGAGGATGGGCTGGAGGGCAGGGCCCACGAGCTGGAGCCCAGGTCCTGTGCGACTCTGCCCTGGCTGGGGGCACCAGCAGCCTGACCCTTCACCTGGTGACCAGGGGACTTGGGGATGTCGGGATGTGGAAAGACAAGGACTACAGAAGAGGAGGGAGCAGTGGGGAGGAGGGGAGAGGTCTCCGGAAGGGGAAAGGGATGTTTGATTGTCCAAGATGACAACATGGTGGGGCCAGAGAGGAGGCGCTGACTCTGGGCTGAGGCTCTGCCAGGTCTGAAGTGACTGGGCAACGTTGCTGCCCAGCAGGGAGGGAGGAGCATGCGGGTCTCGTCTCCACTCAGGCCTCTGACTAAGGGGGTGCTCAGGGCCCAGGCCCAGCAACCTGCCAACCCGCGTCCCCGGGGCTGGGAAGGAGAGGAAAGTAAACTGAACAGCTAATAGGTAAGAGGCCCCGGGCCAAATAATAATAATAATTAACTTTTATTGAGCATTCTGCCGGCACTCCCCTTAGCCCTTCACATGGATTATCTCATCTAAGTTTCATTGCGGCCTATGAAAGAGGAGTCAATAACTGATGCCCCCATTTTGCAGATGAGGAAACCGAGGCAGGAATCTGCAGCCACCGCATCAGGACCAAAGCCAGTGCTGCACTCTGGATGCTGCTGTCCACCTGTGCAAGCAGGATGCCAGGACTCAGGACACCCAGAGGATGTGGAGGGTGTGGTGTGGTATGGTGTGGGGTGTGTGTGTGTGTGTGCAGAACAACTTACTCGTCACCCAGTCATGAGCTTCCACATGGGCAAAATGAGCACTTTGGATCAGAAGTGAGCCCAGAGTTTAATCATAAACTCTTACTCAATGGATATTTCACGTGGATCCCAGGACATAAAACAGATCTAAAAGGAGCACTTCCAGGTATGGGTCAGAGCTGAATGGACATCTTCTTTGACCTGCCCTGGATGACTCCAGACACCCAAGAAGGGCCTTCGAGATAGGAAGGGCCCCCACGCTGCCAGTCTTTGCCTTAAAGACCTCGGCTTTTGCTGAGAAATTTCTAACTTCCTTGACAGAGTTACCATCTTTGAGCTGTATGAAAGCAGTCCACAGCCACGCAAACTAGATAGGAATAGCCCCAGCACAATAAGTTAACTCAATAAACCCTGAATATTCATTGGAAGGACTGATGCTGAAGCTGAAGCTCCAATAGTCTGGCCACCTGATATGAAGAACTGACTCATTTGAAAAGACCCTGACGTTGGGAAAGATTGAGGGCAGGAGGAGAATGGGGACAACAGAGGATGAGATGGTTTGGATGGCATCACCAATTTGTTGGACATGAGTTTGGGTAAACTCTGGGAGATAGTGAGGGACAGGGGAGTCCTGGCATGCTGCTGTCTATGGGGTCGCAAAGAGGTGCACATGACTTAGTGATGGAACAACAACAATTTTCAGTATAAAGACATGCAAATTATCGTGAGCTGGTGGGTTTTTTTTATTACCATTTTGCAGCTTCTCTCTGAAATGTAGTTTGAAACCAAAGCCACTTTATAGAAAAACCAGCACCAGCATACTTGACAAACGTTAACCCAGTGATTCTCTCTGTGAGGCCCTTGGGGCCCGGCTCCCACCCCTGCAACTGCAGGAGACTTCGAGTGTGGGCCTGACGCTTTTGAGGGGCTCCTGTGTGGAGGAGCCCCAAGGAACCCAAGGTCATAGCCGTGCTGTATTTTTCATTTATCCATGATATTTATGCATTTAAATTCAACCTACATACACTGGGCAGAGCCTGTATAGGGTACTCAAAATTTCAGAGGGTAGGGTGGCCAGGGGAGTGCTGCTCTGCCAGCTGGTGCAGAAGTATGTCCTATTTTAACAGCATAGACAAGCTGGGTTGCTTTGGGTGCACACCCTTGGACCCCTATTCTTCCACTTTTGCCCCAGACTCTGCGCCCATGACGGGATCCAAGGTGGTGGGGGAAGCAGCTAGGCAATGTGCTGGCCATGCCAAGGACCTACCCAGGTTTTCAGAGCAATGCTCAAACAAATCAGCTTGGCATGACAGCTGGCAGGGCTCTCCCAGAACCCTGGCTTCCCCAGCTAGACCTGGTGACACATCTCCCTCCAGCCATCCTTCACTTCCTCCTTCAGGGCCTGGCCTCCTTCAATTTGGTGATTCCCATTTGCATGGAAAGGAATTCTGTGACAGTGGCTCAACACAGTCATCTAAATGGGTTTGTCAAACCTGAATCCTTGAGTTTCACCACTGGAAAGTCCCCTGACATTAGGCAATCCATAATAACATGACTTAAACAAGAGGATGGCCCACGATGGGAACATCATTACCTTTAAGGCCACCCTGTTCCACTTCTCAATGGATCTTGTTAGAAACTTTTTCTCAGATGTTCCCCTTAGTCATTTGTGGGGCTTCCTTAGTAGCTCAGTTGGTAAAGAATCTGCCTGCAATGCAGGAGACCTTGGTTCCATTCCTGGGTTGAGACGATCTGCTGGAGAAGGACGAGGTTACGCACTCCAGTATCCTTGGGCTTCCCTGTGGCTCAGCTGGTGAAGAATCTGCCTGCAATATGGGACACCTGGGTTTGACCACTGGGTTGGGAAGATCCCCAGGGGAAGGGGAAGGCTGCCCACTCCAGTATCTTGCCCTGGAGAATTTCATGGACTGTATAGTCCATGGGGTCACAAAGAGTCAAACACGACTGAGTGACTTTTACTCACTTAGTCGTTTACACCCACACATCCTTAGGGCAGTCTCTACCAACGTGCATCCTTTCCTTGGAGCATTTCAAGTGCTAGAAAAACAGGACTCAGGTGGGCAGAACAAAGCTGCCATCACTTCCACAAGCCAATCACATGCCCCCACCACGAGTGAAGGACCAGTGTCAGCCTCTGTCCCTTCTATCAAACACGACCAGCCCCTTCGCTTCAGCCCCCCAGTCCTGCTGGGTTCTTGGCTTGCTTGCTGTTCTGCAAGAGCACTGCTAGTTTCTGTTTCAAGACCATGAGTGTCTATTTTCATCGGTAGAATTTGCCAACAAATCCATTAAGGTGACCTTCTCCTGTGAGAGGCCTCTGCTGGCAGAGAAAGTTGGTTTCGTGTGGGAGGGAACGTGTGGCTGGCTCCTGGGGTCCTGGCTGCTCCATCCACTCAATCTCGGGGACAGATCAGGGGTGCCTGGCAAGGACTCGCTTCTCACGCCAAGTCTTGTGTCCTGGTGGGAGGCTAGATCTCCCCAGAGGTGCAGTCATTTCTCATTCACTTGAAGACAGTTGTGAGCCCCAGTTCCAGCCTCGCCAAAGAAGTCAGACGACCTCTGAGCCTTGCTTTTCTTATCTGTAAAATGATGACATGTGTGCTGGTGCCTGGCAGATGCTCAGAATATTTGAGGGAATGAAGATGGGTGAATGCAGGAGCAATAGCCACCTTACTGGGCAGTTGTGAGACAGTCAGCTCAGGCAGGCGTTACACTGCTCCTGACTCCCAGGAGGTCCTTGGTCCCTCCTTCCTTCATCTCCTTCTCTCGGTCAGGAGGTGAAAACCATCCTTCACACACAAGTCAGTCTGCTTTGGGGCCTGCCCAGCATTTCTTTCTCTCTTGAAAGACTCTCGGGGCCAGGACAGACCTAGCAGTCCATGTGGTCCAAGGCTGTGCTAGCAGAGGCTTTGCGGGGTTGGTGGAGGCATGGCGTCCTTGACATTCGGTGCCTGGCAGGTGGCCTCGGCCGTGGGCGCTGCCACCCCTGCCCTCTCGGGCCGTGGAGGCGATTAGAGACTGTTGACAGAGGAGGAAAGTTAGTCAGCGGCCTTGCCACCGGCTGCAGCTGTGGCAAGTCTGTTACATCACAGTCCACACACCCGCTGCCTGTCACCCACTCAAACACACGAGATGACGCCCAGCCCCGGCCCGGGGCCCGGCCAGTGAGCCATCGTGACGGCAACTCCCTACCGCCTCCCCACGCGGCTGCGGGCCTCGTCTTGCCTTGGCACCGTTGGCTTTTCTTCTCCCTGAGATCGTTACGGGCGATTGGTGGGAACAGCCTCTCTGTCTCCCGAGGCCAGGCGGCTCAGAGCGCTTGCCCAGGGCTCCATGGGATCCGGGGTTCCCTCTGCACTGGCTCCCCGGGGACCAGCCACCAGAGAGGCCCAGGGGCCAGCCTCCGATGAGTGCTGGTGTAAGCTGTGCAAACAGGCCAGGGAGGGCTGGGGTATCCGCGGATGCCAGCTCTACCACTGACCTGCTGTGACTCCATGTGCGTTTCTAGAATCTCAAAGCCCAGTTTCATCAGCTATCAAGTGGGAATAATAAAGACACCTATTCTGCACCCTGTTTTAAGTTGAAGGGGATGGGGACTTCCCTGGTGGTCCAGTGGTTATCACTCCGCACTTCTGATGCAAGGGGCACAGGTTTACTCCCTGGTCAGGGAACTAAGATCCCACATGCCATGTGGTACGACCAAGAAAAAAAAAAAAAAAAAAAAAAAGATTAAAGGAGATGATGCTTGATCAAAGGTTGATGCAGAACCAGGATGCAATCATATAGAAAGAAAGAATGTGAAGTTGCTCAGTCGTGTCCAACTCTTTGTGACCCCATGGACTGTAGCTCACCAGGTTCCTCCGTCCATGGGATTCTCCAGGCAAGAATACTGGAGTGGGGTGCCATTTTGGCCTCCGTTGATTGCTATAATGACAGTTGACTTTCTTTCCTTTACTATTGGGCAAATAGCCAAATGCAAATACTTCACTTCCAGGAGAGATAGTGGTGAAGCATAGAAACAAAAAACAGCACAATCTTTGAATTACAAAAATGATTAATAATTGAGTTGGAGACAACAGGTCATAGTGAGAAGCATGAAACAAAAATGGCAAAATGTGGATAATCATTACAGTTAGGAGATGATTACAGGGGTTCATTACATGGTTCAGATAGTCTGTTTTCTTGGTATAAGTTTGAAATTTTTCATAATAAAATGATGAAATAAAAATCAGCCTGAGTTGGGTTGACACTTAGGTCAATTCAGGACGCGTGTGCTCTCTGAAATGGGACATGGATTTAATAAGGAGTTTTATAGATTTTTATGAGGACCTGGTGCTCAGACAATAAAGAATCCACCTGCAATGGGGGAGATCTGGGTTCGTTCCCTGGGTGGGAAATATCTCCTGGAGGAGGGCATGGCAACCCATTCCAACAATCTTGCCTGAGAATCACATGGACAGAGGAGCCTGTCGGGCTACAGTTCATGGGGTTGCAGAGAGTCGGAGATGACTGAGTGACTAAGCACAGCACATTCTACAACTGAGGTATCAGAGACAAAGGAAAGAGGGGGCCTGCTTGCTCAGTGCTTCCAGTTTAATTAGAGGGACACACGAACAGGTCATTTCTGAGAGATGAGCACAAGACAGGGGCCTTCCTGAGATGAAGGTTCCGGGCAGAGGTGGCCTTTTGCTGGTGAGAACAGCCCACATAAACATGCAGGGTCTACAGTGACCCCTGGGAAGGTCCACACGAGGATGACTTGTGAGGTCAGAAGTGGCAGGTGACAAAGCAGGCCAAGTAGCAGGTGACAGGTGATCACTTAGCCGGCCTGCGTACCTGGCCGCTCATCTGGAGGCTGAGGAAGAGCCCCAGGGTTCCACCAGGTGAAAGAATAACTGACATTAAGACGTGTGTCCTAGAAAGTTCATTTTCCAGCTGCAGGGAGATTTGAGAGAGCCAAAGACCAGCTGGGGAGCTGCTGCAAAGGGAGAAGTTCTCACCCCAAGCTAGGAAAGCTGGCAGGACTAAGTTTGACTAGATGGAGATGGGGGCAAGCCCCTGGACAGGCTCCGGATTACTCATTGGGATAGTTTGCAGATTCTGGATCCTGGGCAGGGAGGTGTGTGGGATGGCTCCCCAAGGAGGATGAATTTGGCTAAAAGCAAGGATCCCAAAGATTGGAGGCAAAAGGAGCCAAGGACAGTGGAGGATGAGATAGTATCACCGACTCAATGGACATGAACTTAAAACTTGTGAGATAGTGAAGGACAGGGAAGCCTGGTATATTGCAGTCCATGGGGTCACAAAGAGTCAGACACAACTTAGCAACTCAACAACAACAACAACAAAGATCCCAAGGGACCTGCTGTTGGAAGTTTCCAGAAAGTGGATACTTAATGTTTGTTTAGTCATGGCTGGAAATGGAGATCGAACTTGGAAGTGACGGGGAGCAAATGGGTCACTCAGGAGAAAACTCCAGAAGTGAGAAAGGCAGAGGTCAAGTCAAGGGCATCTCAACATAAAGGATGATTGGGGCAGGCAAGAGAGAGCAGTGTCGTGGGAACCAAGACAGAAGGTCAGGAGTCATGTGGGACAGGAATCTCCCGGGAAGATGTGACATTTGCTCATTGCTCTTGTCAACACGGCCGCCACTGGAGACTTCTCCCAGAGCTGAGTAGGGGCTGTAGCGAGTGAGCCCGGGGATGAGAAGCAAACATGAGGTCAGTCACCAGAACCCAGATGGAGGAAGTGCAGCTCATCCCACAAAGCGGGGAGAAGAGGGCGGGGGCTGAGCAGGAAGGGTTAATTTCAGGTGGGTTAAGTCCATCCTAAAGGAAATCAGTCCTGAGTGTTCATTGGAAGGACTGACGTTGAAGCTGAAACTCCAATACTTTGGCCACCTGATGCGAAGAGCTGACTCATTTGAAAAGACCCTGTTGCTAGGAAGAAAAGACCCTGTTGAAGGCGGAAGGAGAAGGGGACGACAGAAGATGAGATGGTTGGATAGCATCACCGACTCAATGGACATGAGTTTGGGTAAACTCTGGGAGATGGTTGATGGACAGGGAGTCCTGGTGTGCTGCAGTGCATGGGGTAACAAAGAGTCGGACATGACTGAGTGACTGAACTGAACTGAACTGAACAAATTTTCTAGGCAGAGGGGAAAGAGTCAGGAGAGAGGAAAGGATGAAGGTACAGCCGCATCCTTCTGCAGAAGTCTCCCACCCGCTTCTCCTGAGCGTGGGGCACATCCAGGAGGCCAGTGGCAGCCTGGGTCCAGTCCTGCAGTCCTGCGGTGTTGGGCTGTTTATACCACAGATACCCCACGACTCAGAGGAGGCACAATTGGTTGTGCACAGTTGGAGGCACAACAGAAATTGTCCGGAATCAAGTGTCTGAAGACTTGGATTCTGGCCCCAGCTCCACCAAATCCTCAATTTCCTCATTAGTGAAATGGGCACAAACACATGAGGCCATTACCAAGCTTGGACCAAGTCAGGCACGAAGAAGACCTCAGCAAGACACACATGTGCACAAGGGCAGGATGCTTCTTGTGGGGTAGCGCATGGGGAGTCCCGCGGTGCTCCCCCTCTCCGGTAAACCTGGGTGTGCCAAGGGCCAGTCTCCATGATTCCAAAGGGGCAAACTGACATGTGTGGACGCGGCCATGGGCTGCTTTCCCTCCTCTCTGTCTCCAGCTCAGGGGGGGGGGGGGGGG
>SJYC01016727.1:0-69648 GCA_006408675.1 Madoqua kirkii
TGAGTACAGAGACAGTCTGCTGACAACATTCCTTCTTGTTCAGGGGAGATGGGTCTTTGTTCTATTAAGGTCTTTAACTAACTGGATAAAGTTGTGTTTTTTTTTTAATAACGTCACCACTTATTATTTTCTTACCATAGAAAAAAAGTGCTTACCCACATATGAAAGATAGTCTGCTTTACTCAAAGGCCACTGATTTAAATATTAGTCTCAGCAGAGGAAAAAAGAGAAACATCTTTTTCATGGAAATATCCAGGATAATGTTTGACCAAATATCTGGGCACCACGGTCAATTATCACAAAATTAACCATCACAATTATCTTGACAAATTCCCAGGGGTTTTGTATTACCTAGGTTTTCAGAAACAGACATACACTCTCTTCATGTCCCAGAACAGTTCCAACTCAGTGCACTTTATTTCATTTCATCATAACCAGGGAATCGAAATCCTTATGTAATGAATTTGAATGGGCAGTATCTCTCCTTATTGATTGTATGGCTCTATCCATGGCATTCTCTTCTCCAGTATTGAGGTCTTGGTCAGTGAAGCTACTCAATGATCTAGCTTAGTGGCAAAAGGCTGAGTAAATCAAACTAGTTACTGGACAGATTCTCAGAGAGCCCCAGGTCACTGTCTCAAAATCTATTACAGAATCTTTAAAGGAGAGGTGGATGCCCACTTACTGGACACAGGCCAGGCAAAGACAGATGGTCAAGACAACAGAGAAGTATAGTTTTGAAGTAAAGACCTACAGATATTGTTACAAGTGAGATGAAAGTGCTACTATCTGCTAAAACAAAATACAGAAGAGTGAGTTTGGAACAAGGCAACAAGAGCACAGATGACCAGCTGTATGGTAAAGAAGGGGAATATATGCCAAGAAATGTCACAGATACTGGGGAGAAACACTGCCTGCTGCTAGGGTAAGCTTTTTCAAATCCTTCCTCTTGTGAGCTTATGTCCCTTTGAGAACTTCAGCATCTGTAAGTTATAAAGAATCCAATCATACCAGTCATCTTTCATCAAAATATGTGACAGATCAGTACTTTTCATCCTTAGTTACAGTTAACACCAACTGGAGTGATTTAAGATCACTTCTCATGCCACAGCTAACCCTGGGCTAATTAAACAGAATCTGTGGTGAGACACATATATAAATATTTAAAGACTCCCAGGATGCCAATATGAAGACAAAGTTGCATGCACTTGCATGCTTATGTTAAGAAATGGAATATGCATAGATAGGAAAGGTATAAAAACTGGATGGACAACAGATATGAATTCTGGAAAGGGTTGGGCTGTTAAGTGTAAAAAAGAACTGTGCCAATCAAAGAAGAAAAAAACAGAAGAAATTCAAATTGGAAAGGAAGAAATAAAACTCACTGTTTGCAGATGACATGATACTATACATAAAAATTCCTAAAGATGCCACCAGAGCTCATTAATGAATTTGGTAAAGTTGTAGGATACAAAATTAATATATAGAAATCTGCTGCATTTCTATACATTGACAAAATACCAGAAAGATAAATTAAGGAAATAATCTCATAGGAAATGGCAACCCACTCCAGTATTCTTGCCTGGAAAATTCCATGGACAGAGGAGCCTGGTAGGCTACAGTCCATGGGGCCACAAAGAGTCAGACATGACTGAGCAACTTCACTTTAAGGAGTCAAATGGATTTGGATGGGCTAGTTGGACTATATGGTTGTGAGAGTTGGACTATAAAAAAAGCTGAGTGCTGAACAATTGACGCTCTTGAACTGTGGTGTTGGAGAAGACTCTTGAGAGTCCCTTGGACTGCAAGGAGATCCAACCAGTCCGTTCTAAAAAAAAATCAGTCCTGAATATTCATTGGAAAGATTAAGTACAAGCTGAAACTCCAGTACTTTGGCTACCTGGTATGAAGAACTGACTCAGTGGAAAAGACCGTGATGCTGGGAAAGATTCAGACCAGGAGGTTAAGGGTATAACAGAAGATGAGATGGTTGGATGGCACCACCAACTCAATGGACATGAGTTTGAGCAAGCTCCAGGAGTTGGTGATGAATAGGGAAGCCTGACATGCTGCAGTCCATGGGGTGGCAAACAGTCAGACACAATTGAACAACTGAACTGAACTGAAGGAGCCAAAAGATCTGTCCTCCAAGAACCATAGAACACTGTGGTAGAACACCAAGAACCTCCAAGAACACCAATGAAAAAAATTAAAGACACAAATAGATGAAAAGATATACTATATTCTTGGACTGGAAGAATGAGTGTTGTTAAAATGATTATACTACCTAAAGCAATCTACAGATTCAAAGCAATACCTATCAAATTACCAATGGCATTTTCCCCAAAAGTAGAATAATTTTAACACATCATTGAGCAGAGACATATTAATGCATTTTCTGTTACCTTTACATTATTGACCAGAGACATACCAATATATTTGTAGAGAGTGACATAATATCACCATGAGAAGTCTTAGAGCTTAAAACTGATCAGGGATTCATTGTACAACTTATGACTGTTGTTATCATTCACATTTTGCTCCATTAGGCTTTTGTTCCAAACCTGTGTATAAGTGCAAGTTTATTACTGTAAAATTTTCACAAATGACACACTGTGAAATTTCTCATTTCTAAAAGAGCCCACCACAGTAAGATCTGCCTTGAATATCAGGTAGAATAAAAGAACACATGCTAGAGGAAATAATACTCACAAGAGTTAAAAAAAAAAAAAGGTGCCAGAAAGTATGTGCCAGAGGAAAACAAAGAGAAAAACAGTGTATTCGTAATACATGTTCTGTTCCCTTATGCAGATATGCCTGCTATAATGTCTATCACACTCTAATGAAATATTAGAATGTTTCAGTAAGACATGTAAAAAGTTTCAAATAAACACATTATGTGCATAAAGTTTCAAATAAACACATTATGTGCAAAAAAGTTATTGATATTTATTCAAAGGTAGGTGTTTCAATATTCGTTCACATAGCAAATTGCCAGCCACAGGCATTAGTTTCTGCAAAAAAACCCCAATCCATAATCAATAATGCATTAAAATTGATATGAAAACACAGAAGACCTCAAATAGCCAAAACACCTAGAGAAAGACTACAACTGGAAGAATCACACACCCTGACTTTGGATTATACTACAAAGCTACAGTAACCAAGAAAGACACATATTCCCAGCCATAAAAAAGAATATATTTGAGTCAGTCCTAGCGAGATGGATGAACCTTGAGGTTGCTATACAGAGTGAAGTCAGAAAGAGAAAAACAAATGTTGTATATTAACGTATATATATGGAATCGAGAAAGATGGCGCCGACGAACCTGCTTGCAGGGCAGCGAGCACAGACACAGAGACACAGGCATAGAGAACAGACTGTGGACATGGGCGCAGCGGAGGGAGGGACGGGTAGGATGAACTGAGGGAGCAGCATGGAATGCATAATTACCATATGCAAAACAGCCAGCCAGTGGAAATGTGCTGTGTGATGACAGAGCTCACATCAGGTGCCTTATGACAACCTAGAGGGCTGGGATGGGGTGAGGGGTGGGAGGGAAGTTCAAGAGGGGACAGGACATATGTATACCTATGGCTGACTCATGTTGATATATAGCAGAGACCAATACAATATTGTGGTGCAATTATCCCCCAATTAAAAATAAAAACCATAAAAGACAAACAGAAGAGAAGACAATGGAAGAGAATAGAGAGCCCAGAAAGAAGCCCATGATTGTACGTCAATTAATCTATGACAAGAATAGAGAAGAGAGACTCTCTTCAATAAATGGTGCTGGGAAAACTGAAAAGCTGTAAGTAAAAGAATACAATCAGGTCTTCCTTGCTGGCTCAGTGGTAAAGAATCTGCCTGCCTATACAGGAAATGTGGTTTCAGTCCCTGATTCTAAAAGATCATGCTCAGAAGTAACTGAGCCTGTGTGCCACAACTAGTTAGCCTATGCTCTAGAGCCTGGGAGCCGCAGCTGCTGAGCCCACGTGCTGCAGCTATAGAAACACGCATGCCCTGGAGCCCGAGCTCCACAACAGGCCACCCAGATGAGAAGCCCAGGTACTGCAACCAGAGAGCAGCGCCTGCTCATCACTAGAGAAGAGGACCACGCAGCAGCAGAGACCCAGCACAGCCAAAACTAAATAAAACTGCAGAAAAGAATAGAATTAGAACATTCTCTAATACCACACACAAAAAATAAATTCAAAATGAATTTGAAAAACTAAATGCCAAACCAGATGCTATAAAAATCCTAAAGGAAAACATAAGCAGAACACTGACATGAAGTAATTTTTTTGGACATATATTCTAAAGGAAAGGATACAAAAGCAAAAATTAATGAATAGGATCTACCTAAACTTAAAAGCTTTTGCACAGCAAAGGAGACCATCAACAAAAGGAAAAGACAACCTACTGAATGAGAGAAAATATTTGCAAATGATATCACTGGTATGGGATTAACATACAATATATATAACTCAGTCATACAACTAACATCAAAAAACCAAATAACCTGATATAAAAAATGGGCAGAAGAACTGAGTAGATGTTTTTCCAAAGAGGAAATGCAGATGGCCAACAGGCACATGAAAAGATACTCAACATCACTAATTACGCACATCAAAATCACAATGAAATATCACCTCACATCTGTCAGAATGGCCATCATCAAAAAGTCTACAAATAATAAAAGTTGGGGAGAATGTGGAGAAAAGAGAACCCTTGTACTCTGCTAGTGGGAGTATAAACTGGTGCAGCTCCTATAGAAACCAGCATGAAGGTTCCTCAAAGAGCTAAAAATAGGATTATCATATGATCCAGCATTTCCACTGCTGGGTATATATTGAAAAAAATACAAAAACACTAATTTGAAAGATACATGCACCCCAATATTCATAGCAGCATTATCTAAAACAGGGAAGATATGCAAGCAACCTCAGTGTTCCTCAACAGATGAATGGATAAAAAAGACGCAATATGTATGTGTGTGTATATATATATATATGTGCAATGGAATACTACTCAGACATAAACAAAGAAGGAAAGTTTGCCATTTGCAACAGCACGGATAGACTTAGAGGGTACTATGCTAAGTGAAGTAAGTCGAAGAAAGACATATACTGTATATTCTCACTTATACATGCAATCTACAACTAGTGAATATAACAAAAAGGAAGTAGACTCAGATACAGAGAACAAACTAATGGTTACCTGTGGGGAGAGGGAAAGAGGGAGGGGTGATACAGAACTAGAAAGTTAGGAGGTACAAACTATTACGTATAAAATAAAGAAGCTACAAGGATATATTGTACAACACAAGGAAAAAAGCTAATATTCCATAGTCTATTCCATAGAGAGTCTAACCTTTAAAAATTGTGAATTACTATGTTGTATACTTATAACTTATATAATATTTTATACCAACTATATATTAATTTTAAAAAGTAAAAAGGAAGAGCTATAGATTTTTCAGTTTAACTTTTTGTTTTTAGAATGGAATAACAACTAAGCTTCTTATATGTTAGACTCAAAACTAAAAAAACTTTTCCAACACCTAAAATCCCACAAGGGTTCTACAGGCTCATTACTTTGCCATAAACTGGAACATACCTAGTAGAATATTAGAGCCAGTCATATTAAATATATACATTTATATACATTAAAATAATATATGCTTATATATTAGATACATATATACTTCTACCATATCCATACATACACACACACATATACACATATGGTAGAAATTCTCATGACAATTGACTAGTTTCTTTATTAAGTTCAGTTCTTTCCAGTCTAAGCTTGCCTTTCTGGCAAAAGCATAATCATTCATGAAATAATTTAAAAATAAATAGTAAATATTTTATAGATTTTTATTACCTAACTAAAATAGATTTGTATACTAACAAAGAATTAATTTAATGGTCCTGTCCAACTCAGACCCAACCCATAAAAATGTACCATTCTGATCAATATGATCCACAACATCTGTGAACACTAAGATAATTCACCTCACTTCTTCACAGCCTTAGTCTATGATTTAAAGACAAAAAAGCTCCCTCCTTCCCACAAGCAACTTCTATTTCCTGTAGATCAGTTCATATTTTTCCACACAGAAAATTCAGAAGCTTAAAAATCTATTCTCCACCCTAGCCAATTTTGCTTTAAAATGTTAAAAAAAAAATGCCTGAAGTTAAAAATAAAATCCATACAAGTTAACATTTAGCATTTACCTTGTGCCACACATAGGAATTCCATTTCTACTTGCAAAATAAAGTGGTAAATTGACTCTTCCCACTAACTCAGACTTTAAGTCAACTTTTACTAAAACTTTTTAACCAACTGAGTCAAGCATAGCTTTTTAAAGACAAATTCAATGTATGGTAACCTAATATATCACCAGAAAGTATAGTGGTAGATGCCACAGGGGCAGATGTTTCATCTGTTTAATCCTGAGTCTGGTTCAGCAGTGGGTAATGCTATCATTAATCCACTGAGAGCTCACCTCTCAGATGATAATTAGAAAGGAACTTTTTCTTCCCCTAAATAACCATAATTACAGTGACACTCTCAATAGCCCTAATTATGGAAATGGGATTCAGATTAAATTCACCTGCCTGATAATATACAGTAAATGTCTATTTCAGCCGAATTATGTTGTTTGTAAAGCAGCAGGTTCAGGTACAGATATACGAATAATAGAGCCATCATCTCTAGAAGTTTAACTTAGATTAAAAGCTGGTATTCATTCGCCTAGAGTTTATGCTGTGTGCTAGGCATGAAAGATGCATCTCTAGGCAAAAGTTAGAAGATTCCAAACAACATGCTGGTCCAGGTTTACTTCACAGTTGTTTTCTGGTGCCCAGTGTTTTATGCTATCCAGACTCAAAGGCACCAAGCAATGAAAGCAGCATTCTGCTTGCTCTTATGCTTTAGAGAAAGAAAAATTCCATACTGTTGACTGCTGAGAGTTCTATTCATTTTTATTTGGGTGTGCTGGGTCTCGATTGCAACATGTGGGATCTTCACTGAATCATGAGAGCTGTTTCGCTGCACTGCACAGGCTCTCGAGTTGTGGCCCACGGGCTTCAGCAGTTGCAGCACACAGCCTCTAGGTGGCGGAGTGTGGACTTAGTTGCTCTGTGGCATATGAGATCTTAGTTCCCTGACCAGGAACCCACATCTCCTAGACTGCAAGGCACATGTTTAACCCTTGGACCACCAGGGAAGTTCCAGTTCAACTCATTTTTGATCATGAGAGAAGTTTAAGAATTTGGAATCTCCCAGCTATTTCTCAAGATTCCAGAAGAAAATTACTTATGTATATACACACACAAACATACACAGAGGTGCACACATAGGCACAGCAGCTAGATAGATATAGCTTATATAGATATATCTCTGTTATATGGAAAGTAAGAGTCACGGATTTTTCTTTCAGAGACCCCAGGCATACCGTAGTGATGCCTTCATCTTCTGATATTCAATAAATGGTAAAGATACGCAAAAAACTGAAGCAGTCTATTGTTTACAGGAGAGAGGAAGAGACCTCCAAGGAAGAACTACGTGGCTCTTGCTTTCTCCTTTTTCATCCTTTTCCTTGGCTTGGCTCACTCAGAATTATTCATTAATATTCAGTGGGACTAAGGATGCTGAGTTTCTCCTTCAAGCATCCACAAAGCAAAAACACTCTAACTTCACAAACTCTTAAAAAGACCTTCCCTCCTTTGCTCTCATTCTTGTTACTCTGGAGTTTAGAAGGGCTCTCAGACTGTAAGGTAAAAGGAGAAAGAGGACAGAGTGATTTATTTTCCCTTGTTTTCCCTCAAATTCCAGCTAAAAATGGCAAATGAGGACAAAATCCTGCTCTAAGTCATTATTATGAAGGTGACTTCATTTTGATGAAAGTTGCAAATGGACAGAATCTATTAACTCTGTTTTGAACTTTAAGACAACTCTTTCTCTCATCAACTGCAGTCCCAGTGGTAGAGTTGAATGGTGGGAGATATCAGTCGTTTCAGCCCTCATTAAATTCTTGGCCACAAGCCACTGAACTAAATTCAAGAGCTGAAGCCTTGAAATTTACTTTAGTTCTTTAAACAAAGGCTTCTTTCCCAGACAATGAGGTTTTGAGTGCAATTTGCTCTCCTAACTATAGAAGGTTCACAAGGAGTTCAACTAGGAAGAAATTAATTGGACTTTCTATTGTTCGTGTCTCTCCTTCCCCACCCTCAACGTATTAAGCAATTCTATAGACCACGAATGCTACTGCCCTTCATTTGGTGAAATTTAATTCAATTAAAATTTACAAAACAAACACAGAATATAACGCATTAGGTGTTGATCCTAACAAGAAAAACAACAGAACTATAAATTGCTCATTGATCCCTGCCCTCTAGTAGCTGTTCAGCTCAGTTCAGTCGCTCAGTTGTGTCCGACTCTTTGGGACCCCATGAATCGCAGCTCGCCAGGCCTCCTTGTCCATCACCAGCTCCTGGAGTTCACTCAGACTCACGTTCATCGAGTCAGTGATGCCATCCAGCCATCTCATCCTCTGTTCTCCCCTTCTCCTCCTGCCCCCAATCCCTCCCAGCATCAGAGTCTTTGCCAATGAGTCAACTCTGCATATGAGGTGGCCAAAGTACTGGAGTTTCAGCTTTACCATCAGTCCTTCCAAAGAACACCCAGGATTGATCTCCTTTAGGATGGACTGGTTGGATCTTCTTGCAGTCCAAGAGACTCTCAAGAATCTTCTCCAACACCACAGCTGAAAAGCATCAATTCTTTCGTGCTCAGCTTTCTTTATAGTCCAACTCTCACATCCATACATGACCACAGGAAAAACCATAGCCTTGACTAGATGGACCGTAGTCAGCAAAGTAATGTCTCTGCTTTTCAATATGCTATCTAGGTTGGTCATAAATTTCCTGTCTCTTATACACATCTAGATGTGTATAAGAGACAGCATCCATACGTGACCACTGGAAAAATCATAGCCTTGACTAGACGAACCTTTGTTAGCAAAGTAATGTCTCTGCTTTTCAATATGCTATCTAGGTTGGTCATAAATTTTCTTCCAAGGAGTAAGCGTCTTTTAATTTCATGGCTGCAATCACCATCTGCAGTGATTTTGGAGCCCAAAAAAGTAAAGTCTGACAATGTTTCCACTGTTTCCCCATCTATTTCCCATGAAGTGATGGGACCAGATGCCATGATCTTCGTTTTCTGAATGGTGAGCTTTAAGCCAACTTTTTCACTCTCTTCTTTCACATTCAGCAAGAGGCTTTTTAGTTCCTCTTTACTTTCTGCCATAAGGGTGCTATCATCTGCATATATGAGGTTATTGATATTTCTCCCAGCAATCTTGATTCTAGCTTGTGCTTCCTCCAGCCCAGCGTTTCTCATGATGTACTCTGCATATAAGTTAAATAAGCAGGGTGACAATAAGCAAAGCAAAGAAATAGAGGAAAACAATAGAATGGGAAAGACTAGAGATCTCTTCAAGAAAATTAGAGATACCAAGGGAACATTTCATGCAAAGATGGGCTCAATAAAGGGTAGAAATCATAGGAACCTAACAGAAGCAGAAGATATCAAGAAGAGGTGGCAAGAATACATGGAAGAACTGTACAAAAAAGATCTTCACGACCAAGATAATCATGACAGTGTGATCACTCATCTAGAGCCAGACATCCTGGAATGTGAAGTCAAGTGGGCCTTAGAAAGCATCATTACAAACAAAGCTAGTGGAGGTGATGGAATTCCAGTTGAGCTATTTCAAATCCTGAAAGATGATGCTGTGAAAGTGCTGCACTCAATATGCTAGCAAATTTGGAAAACTCAGCATTGGCCATGGGACTAGAAAAGGTCAGTTTTCATTCCAATCCCAAAGAAAGGCAATGCCAAAGAATGCTCAAACTACCACACAATTGCATTCATCTCACATGCTAGTAAAGTAATGCTCAAAATTCTCCAAGCCAGGCTTCACTAATACGTGAACTTGCAGATGTTCAAGCTGGTTTAAGAAAAGGCAGAGGAATCAGAGATCAAATTGCCAACATCCGCTAGATCAAGGAAAAAGCTAGAGAGTTCCAGAAAAACATCTATTTCTGCTTTATTGACTATACCAAAGCCTTTGACTGTGTGGATCACAATAAACTGTGGAAAATTCTGAAAGAGATAGGAATATCAGCCCACCTGACCTGCCTCTTGAGAAATCTATATGCAGGTCAGGAAGCAACAGTTAGAACTGGACTACAGTCTATGAGGTTGCAAAGAGTCAGACACGACTGAGTGACCTTCACTTTCAGTCCCTGGGCCCCCAATACCCCTCAGAACATACTCAATCCTTACCACATTGGGGGGCTTCTGGGATTTTTCTTTGAAGGAGATTTCATGGGAGGAAACATTGGACTGAAGTGGTGTCTGGTCAGTGGAGAGGGTTACTAAAGCCGCACAAGGCCCGGCCTGGGTGGGACCCTGCCAGGCCTCATTGTGGGGAGGGGTCCCACTCAGGCTAGACCTCATTGAGGGGAGGGGTCTAGGCTCCTTGTTGACTCTCCCTGGGGAACTGAGGAAAAGAACCTGTTTTAGCAGCAGGTGTTGGGACAGGAAGGGATCCTTGGTGGCTGCCACAGGGCACACCTGTGTTGGGTGGGGGACAGGTGCTTCAAAGGGATGTTGGCTGAAGGTACAGGTGATGCCATAGCATCATCCCCCGCTCGGCTTTTTTTAAATCCCTTGTCTGACGGCACACCTGTCCATGCAGCAGTGTGTCAAGGCTGGATGAGCAATCCATTCACACCTGGGGTTGGGTGTGAAGAGACCGAGGCGAGGATGACAACCCTGGCCACTCGTTTGCCTCGTGGGAGAAGGCGCCGAGGGCCTTTCTCCAAGCATAGGATTGATCCGTGATCCCTGAGTCACGAGCAGACAAGTGGGAGAGGCTTTCAAACTGGGGCGTTGGAGAGAAGCACAGGTTAGTAATAGAAGCGTAGTGAGCTGTTCTTGATATGATTACCACTCTTGGTAATTATTGTTATTACTATTTGACCTACTCAGATGGATCCAATTAAATAAGAATTCTTTTGCAATCAGGATGTTCTGACGACGGCAAAGCACTCTATATGTGGAGGCAAGGACAATCCCTTGCGTTTATATTTCTCTCTATCTGTAGGGTTACCCTACCTGTAGGATCTCTTTTAGATTTTGATCCGCACACCAAGGAGATCAGGCATGACTGCCCCCATTTTATGAGTGAGTGATTATTTTAAGCTTCAGAGAAGCCAAGTGACTTGCCCAAGATCACACAGCAGGAAAAAAGACAGAGCCAGGGCTGGCCTGGTCTTCTGACCCCCCACCCCCACTTTTAGACTTCCTCCACTACCCCAGGACATGTTGCAGAGAAGCTCTTGTCAGGTGGCACTGTCGAGGTAGAGGGACAGCAAGTGCTAGAAGGAGCAAGGACTTTGGGTTAAACAAGCAACTGTAATATAGGTCCTTATGTTGGGACATATTGGGTGGCCAGGCTGTGAAAACTCTGGGTGCTGTTTACATATGGAGACATAAAATTCTCACTGTCAAGGGACTTCCCTGGTGGTCCAGTGGCTAAGACTCTGTGCTCCCAGTGCAGGGGGCTAGGGTGTGATCCCTGGTCAGGTAACTAGAACCCACCTGACGCAGCCAAATAAATAAATACAAACAAGTATGAAAAATTCCTTCTGTTGACAGACATTTCAAAGTTAAATTATGCATTTCCTCCTGATTATAACAGCATGAAAAGTTTATTATAGAAAACCTTGAAAATACAGAAGGCTATGAGGAACACCCTGGAGAAGGCAATGGCAACCCACTCCAGCACTCTTGCCTGGAAAATCCCATGGACCGAGGAACCTGGTGGGCTGCAGACCCTGGGGTCGCAAAGAGTCGGACAGACTGAAGCGACTTAGCAGCAGCAGGAGGAACACCCAGATCTCTCTTAACACTATATTTCTTTTTGGTGGTCTCTCATGAATAGATGGGTATTTCTTTTTTTTTTTAATAATATCTTGCTGTCTATGGTTTTGCATTCTATTTTTTCTCCACTTTAACTTATTTCACAATTCTCTTCTTATGACAATGGTTTTGGAAATACGTTATTTTATTTATTTAGTTTTTTGGAAATATGTTATTTTAAATGATACAGTATTTCATCATGTATGAAAACTCCTTGATTTTCATCTTTGAAAAACTATAGAGATGAATTAAAATAAGAAAGACTATGCTGCTGCTGCTGATGCTAAGTTGCTTCAGTCGTGTCCGACTCTGTGTGACCCCATAGACGGCAGCCCACCAGGCTCCACTGTCCCTGGGATTCTCTAGGCAAGAACAATGGAGTGGGTTGTCATTTCCTTATCCAATGCATGAAAGTGAAAATTGAAAGTGAAGTCGCTCAGCCGTGTCTGACTCTTAGCGACCCCATGGACTGCAGCCTAAAAGGCTCCTCTGTTCATGGGATTTTCCAGGCAAGATTACTGGAGTGGGGTGCCATTGCCTTCTCCAAGAAATACTATAAGCCTAGATAAATTTCCAAACATGCAAATTTCTTCTTTAAAAGCAAAATTACAGCAATTCAAAGAAAAAAAAAATCATACACACACACAAAATTGAGTCTAAAAAGCATTTGGAAAAAACTTAGCATCCTTTTCTTAAGTTTTAAGTCCCCAATAAAGGCAAAGGCATACCCTATTTTTGAATGGGAAGGCATAATATTTAAACTCATCCCTCAGGGCTTCCCTGGTGGCTCAGTGGTAAAGAATCCATCTGCCAATTCAGTAGATTAGATCCCTGGTGGGGGAATACCCCCATGCCACGGAGCAACTAAGCCTGAGCACCACAAGTATGGAGCCTGTGCTCCAGAGCCCAGGAACCACGACTGCTGAGTCCATGTGCTGCAGTTGCTGAAGCCTGCACGCCTACAGCCAGTGCTCCGCAACAAGAGGAGCCGCTGTAGTGAGTCCGTGCACCACAACTAGAGAAAAGCCACGCAGCAACAAAGATCCAGCATGGCCAAAAATAACTAAGTAAATAGACAATTTAAAAATAGCCACCATGCCCCCCCCCCAATTAATGTACATATGTGATGAAATTCCAGATAGAATTCTAACAGAGTTTTTTTCTTTAAGGGACAGATAATGGATAAAATAAATTCTTAAGAATATCAACTTTTTGAAAACGAATAGGGGAATTTGCTTTACAAGATCAGGACATACCAGAAAGACACACTACTCAAATAAATACAGTACTGGCATAGGAACAGAAGCTAGATCTGGAACCAAATTGAGAACACAGAAATAGATTTGATATGTTTATGAATCTAACACATGAAAAAGATGGTCTTTTACTAATGGAAAAGAAAGGGAAAGTGTTAACGACTCAGTGGTGCTTGACTCTTTGTAACCCCATGGACTGTGGCCCATCAGGCTCCTCTCTTCATGGAATTCTCCAGGCAAGAATACTGGAGTGGATAGCCAGTCCCTTCTCCAGGGGATCTTCCTGACCCAGGGTATACTGCATTGCAGGCAGATTCTTTACCACCAGGGAAGCTCTAAAAGATGGATTAATTGGTTCTTAGCCTTATGACTTACCCAGGGATCAATTCCAAATAAAAACTTATATATAAAAGGGAAGACAAAAATCTCACAAAAAGATGCTCTTTATTTTAAATAGGCGACACAATAATTTAGCAGTAGGAAAATACTTTTATCAAGAATGAAGACTTCTAATCTATTTTTTTTAAAAAAAGACAGACATGTTTGTCAATATTAAACCACTTAAAATTGTTTATGGCAAAAGATACCTTAAACAAGGTGCCAATTATATGTATTTGCAATTCAGAGGACAGACAGCAGCTTAGTATCTATTATTAATAGTTACAAAGACTTCTTAGAAATTGATGAGAGACAATTACCCAATAAAAAATGGAAAAAGATATAGAGAAGCAATTTACAGAAGAGCAAATCCAAATGACTAACAATTTTTTTTAAGTTTATCAGAACCTTCGTATTATAGAAAATACGGTTCATATTAACAGCGAGATAATTCTTCATAAGTATCAAATGAGCAAAATTTAAAAACAGTAAGAATATCTTTTGCTCTTGGGGATATGGAGAAATGAGTACTCAATTACTGGTTACAGCTTAATTGAGAGGCAATCTGACAACATCTATCAAAACTAAATATATATATATATATATATATATATTCTTCAGCTTAACAATAATTCCAGGTCTGGGTATCTAATGCACAGAAATAAAAGGATCAGTATATAAGGCTTTATACTCAAGAATTGCATTGCAGCCCTGGAAAAATGTGGGCACAAAGGGGATACCTATCAATAGGAGAAGGTTGGATAAAGCATAGTTATTCTCACCCTAGAATATTATATAACCATTGATAAGAATGAATTGGAGCTATGAATGTTAACCTCTCTGAGAATGCTAGAATGCAAAAACCTGTATCAAGTATGATTCTGTTTTTGTAAACAATAGTATTAAAATTTGGTATATGCTTGTATATTATTCCATAAGGGAGAATATATTTTAGGTTGTTATCATAGATGTCCAGGGGAGTTCCAGTAAGTGTAGTTGGAAGGGGTATGAAGGGCTGGCAGAAAAAAAGGCAAAGGGAGAAAATTACCCCTGATAAGAAAAATAAACCAAAAGGGATGGTGGAGATGGTGTGTTCTGGGCCTTCTCCCTTGGCCTGGACCCAGGGGAAGTCCTGATGTTACCTCAGGAAAAGGAGAAAGGGAATGTTACAATTTCTCTTTTATTTAAATCCCTCTTTCACAAAAGGGGGGAAAAAACAATCAAACACCCACAGTGAGATTTGTAGTCTCTGCCAGTGGAGACACAGCATGGAGGCTTGTCTCTAGTATTTAGTAAGAACTGGGAGGCACCAGAGAAGGCAATGGCAATCCACTCCAGTGTTTTTGCCTGGAGAATCCCAGGGACCGCGGAGCCTGGTGGGCTGCTGTCTATGGTGTCGCACAGAGTCGGACACGACTGAAGCAACTTAGCAGCAGCAGCAGCAACTGGGAGGCACAAGCTCACCAGTTCAGCCTACAATGACCCAGTGCTAGTCAGTAAAATCATTCCTACTGTAGCTTCTTCATCAGTTAGTCAGTAGTGAAATCTCAGACTGACCCGCCCCCATGTGCATGATGAAATGTAGTCTTGTATTGCCTGTCCCACCATGGACACTTTCTTGGACAACCTCACTCTCTAAAATGCCTATTGACCATAGGGCCATGAGACTCAGGTATCAACTGGATTCAGGATACACATGAGTGCAGAAGAGACTGAGACCAGTCATTTGGTGATGATGAGCTCTTGCACTGAAAGGCCATGTTGAGTTGGGGCTAGGGTGACTGTTTGCGGGTGAGGAAACAGGAATGAGAGAGTGATGGGGGAGAAAGGGTAGACTCTAGTAAGAACCATCACACATCCCCAGAGAGAAATTGAGAGATCAGCCACCAAGCCCTCAATGACTTCCTAGCCCCCAGCTTCCATTCCTATGAACTGGGCTTTGTTTCCATGAGCTTGCACTGTGCACCAGTTCTCTACTGCTGTGTAACAAACATCCCCAAGGTGTAGTGGCTTAAGACAATAATTTTATGTAGCTCATGACTCTGTGTGTCAGTGATTTGAGCTGGACTCTGTGAGGCTGCCTTTCTGGGCTGTGTTGAGGTTGGCTGTGCCAGCTGGGTCACTCACTTGTCTGGGCATCCATCTCCGTGTCTCTCATCACTGAGCAGGCTAACTAGGGCCTGGGAGAGAATTTCTAGCCCAAGAGCAGAAATGGCAAACCTCTTCAGTTCTAGGCACAGAAGCCCAATGTCACTTCTGCCAAGGCCAGATTCAAGGAGTGAGGAAAAGACTCCACTGGCGATGGCACCCCACTCCAATACTCTTGCTTGGAAAATCGCATGGATGGAGGAGCCTGGTGGGCTGCAGTCCATGGGGTCGCGAAGAGTCAAACATGACTGAGCGACTTCACTTCACTTTTCACTTTCATGCATTGGAGAAGGAAATGGCAACCCACTCCAGCGCTCTTGCCTGGAGAATCCCAGGGACAGGGGAGCCTGGTGGGCTGCCATCTATGGGGTCGCACAGAGTGGAACACCACTGAAGCGACTTAGCAGCAGAGACTCAAAGTTTCATGGAAGGAGCTTTGAAGAGCTGCGACCATGTTTGCACATCCTGCATCATTTTGTTAACTATTGTCATTTCATTATGTTAGTAAATTTCTGACCCCTGAAGCCAGAGAAGTTGAGATAGAATGTGGATACAGAGTCCTTAAGGAGACCTCAAATCCTTCCTCTCTATATATCCTGAACCCTAAGAAATAGTAATAATTCTCATTTGTTGGTCACAGGAGGGAGCAGGCAGTTCTGACATGTGGATTCTGAGGAGGCTTTGCAGCAGTTGCGCCAGGCTTGGGAGGAAAGGCAGGCATTCTCCCCACTGAGATGAGGTGCCACCAGGGCCCAGTGAGCAGGCGAAGGCAGGACTGGGCAGGACAATGCGTGAGGAGTGCTGTGCAGCCCAAGACTTGCTGGTCCCAGCCTTGTTCAGGCTAATGAGGGAAAGCCTGTCTCCAGGTCCCTGTGGGTTCTGGAAGAGCAAGGGCCACCTGCCTCTGGTGTCTTCTTCCTTGGAGGGTATCCCAGGCAAGAATAGATTTCTATAGGTGTTGAGCATCAGTGATGATGCAGATGCCTCCGTGGACCTCCTGTGCACCGAGCTCTGCTCCACGTGCTTTCCCTGGAGACCAGCACTTACAGAGCCAGGCCACCTCAGCTCTGGACCCAGGCAGCGCTTCATTTCACTCACTTGTTAGCTGGTGGTGGCACCACATCCCTCATGGATTTCAGCTGAGGGAGGTGTCAAGCATTATACTTAGCATGGGGTCTGGCACTCAGCAAGCACTTGATAAACATGTGTCATTTTTGACGACCAAGGCAATGCTCGTTCATCAACCAAACACCACGACGACTTGGCTTCAGTGACATTGCATATTTGTGTTGACTTCCTTCCTTGGGTCCCCAGTAACCTGCGCAGAAGTTGGCAGACTTTAGATCCTTTATTCTACTAAAAGTATCACGATATTGCACTGGGTAAAGGTGTGGGTTTGGGCCGTCTTGAAACAAATTGGCAGTTTCTAAATATTCTTAAATGAGCATATCTATTGAGGCTAAATTGAATCAGTTTAGAGGCCTCCAAACTGCTAAATCATGGTTGTTCTTACTTAAAAATTCAAATATCAACTTTAAATTAAGAGATGGCCCACACTCTATTTAAAATTTAATTGGGGTCGCACAGAGTGGAACACCACTGAAGCGACTTAGCAGCAGAGACTCAAAGTTTCATGGAAGGAGCTTTGAAGAGCTGCGACCATGTTTGCACATCCTGCATCATTTTGTTAACTATTGTCATTTCATTATGTTAGTAAATTTCTGACCCCTGAAGCCAGAGAAGTTGAGATAGAATGTGGATACAGAGTCCTTAAGGAGACCTCAAATCCTTCCTCTCTATATATCCTGAACCCTAAGAAATAGTAATAATTCTCATTTGTTGGTCACAGGAGGGAGCAGGCGGTTCTGACATGTGGATTCTGAGGAGGCTTTGCAGCAGTTGCGCCAGGCTTGGGAGGAAAGGCAGGCATTCTCCCCACTGAGATGAGGTGCCACCAGGGCCCAGTGAGCAGGCGAAGGCAGGACTGGGCAGGACAATGCGTGAGGAGTGCTGTGCAGCCCAAGACTTGCTGGTCCCAGCCTTGTTCAGGCTAATGAGGGAAAGCCTGTCTCCAGGTCCCTGTGGGTTCTGGAAGAGCAAGGGCCACCTGCCTCTGGTGTCTTCTTCCTTGGAGGGTATCCCAGGCAAGAATAGATTTCTATAGGTGTTGAGCATCAGTGATGATGCAGATGCCTCCGTGGACCTCCTGTGCACCGAGCTCTGCTCCACGTGCTTTCCCTGGAGACCAGCACTTACAGAGCCAGGCCACCTCAGCTCTGGACCCAGGCAGCGCTTCATTTCACTCACTTGTTAGCTGGTGGTGGCACCACATCCCTCATGGATTTCAGCTGAGGGAGGTGTCAAGCATTATACTTAGCATGGGGTCTGGCACTCAGCAAGCACTTGATAAACATGTGTCATTTTTGACGACCAAGGCAATGCTCGTTCATCAACCAAACACCACGACGACTTGGCTTCAGTGACATTGCATATTTGTGTTGACTTCCTTCCTTGGGTCCCCAGTAACCTGCGCAGAAGTTGGCAGACTTTAGATCACTTTATTCTACTAAAAGTATCACGATATTGCACTGGGTAAAGGTGTGGGTTTGGGCCGTCTTGAAACAAATTGGCAGTTTCTAAATATTCTTAAATGAGCATATCTATTGAGGCTAAATTGAATCAGTTTAGAGGCCTCCAAACTGCTAAATCATGGTTGTTCTTACTTAAAAATTCAAATATCAACTTTAAATTAAGAGATGGCCCACACTCTATTTAAAATTTAAGTGACGATTGCTCTTTGCTTTAAATCCGTTTTACCTATATACCTATATAACCAGAGAAATTTATTTTTACTCTCTTGAGAAGAGAGTCTCCATTTTCCTGTTCATAAAAAAAAAAAAAATAGTGCTTTTTTAAAGTTGAAACGTCCAGGAGAATATTCCACAGGCCCAAAGTTTATGACCTTTAAATAGTGGAAACTATGTTGTTTTTTTCTTACAATAGAGGTGCCTGTATTCACATTTGATAAACTTTCCCCTCTCATCTCCCCTCTCTGTGCTCCTACCTCTTCATTTTTCTGCCATCACCAAGGTCAGATGAGGGTCAGCTCCCATGAGAAAGGAAAGCTGAACACTCCTCACTTCTTGCAGCAGGAAGACGCAGGCAAACCCATGGTGGTTTCTGATCAGGCTGATGTATGGGGCACACACCCACACATGGCTGTGTAGACTTGTTGTTCCCATGAAATGAGCCTTTCATGGTGGGAAGGGAATATTAATTTGTTTGATTGGATGCCTGTCAGCATTGTTCTGGGGGTGGGGGGAATGCCAGAAGGGCACCAGCAAACAGGCTTGACAAAGCATCAGCTGAAAATTATTTCTCCATCCAGCTCGGCATTTCTTCACCATTACCTCCTTTTTGGCCTTGGGCCTCTATACACACACATTTCATTCATTCATTCAGTACTTACCAGTTTCTTCCATGTTCAGGGACTCACAGACAAAAAAATCCCCAGGTCCCACCATATGGGGCTCACATTTAGCGGGTGGGCAGCAGAGGGAGACTTCCCTGGGGGCAGGCTTTCCTGGTGGCTCAGCTAGTAAAGAATCTGTCTGCAATGCGGGAGACCTGGGTTTGATCCCTGGGGTTGGGGAGATCCGCTGGAGAAGGAAAAGGCTACCCACTCCAGTGTTCTTGCCTGGCGAATTCTGTGGACTGTATAGTCCATGGGGTTGCAAAGAGTCAGACACAACTGAGCACATTTCACATAGCAGAGGGAGAACAGCAACAAAGGGCCAGTGCCCTGGGTCCTGGTAGAGAAAAGCTCAGCTTGGGACAGGACAGCCAGCAGGGTGAACTGACACTGCAGCTGGGTCTGGAAGGATGAGTAGAATTCACCAGGAAAAGAACCGGCAGGTGGAAATGTTCAGACGAGGCACACAGAAACACCGTCATTATTTGTTAGTTGTGCCTCTTGTCCACTGGACTATAAACGTTAGGGCACAGATGGCCTTTCCTTCCTCTGTGGCCACCCCAGCACCTCACAATGGGCTTGTTGCTGGTGGGGCCACTCAGTGAACAGAGACTGAGTCAAACAAAGGCCATCGCTCAGTTGACCCTGCAGTGGGCGCCATCTTGTCCTGGCCCAAAGGGAACTTGGCGTCTTTTCTCCTTTTGTGGAGCCTGGAACTGGGCATTCTGATCTCTCAGTGCTTGCTGGGTGCCTCCAAACATCAAGATTCTTTTTCTTTCTGTTCTAAACTGCAGAAAAATAATGAAAAAAATGCAATTTTTGACTCTGAAATGCCAATGACGTCTCCAAAAGCAGAATGTGCTTCTCCTTGCTGGTCTATAAATTAATGTCAAAGGAAGACATATGGGTAGAACATCATACCATTTGAAAAAAAAAAACTCTATGATCAAAGAAGATTGTTTGGTAAACTTGCCCAGAGTTTAACTAATTGGTTTGAGAGCAGATAGAATCTCCCTGAGATGTTCTACTGCGAGATTAGTATTGGTCAAGATGTTTGAAGTTCAGAGAAGGGTGAATTCTCAGAGGAGAAGCCTATTTGACTAATTGGCATCACGTGGGTTCCCAAACACTGTCTCCCAACATGCAACCCTCCTGGAGAGATGAAAGAGACACCTCCCTATAACTGAGCTGACTCTGCTGCTGATGGAGACATTCCCAAAACTTTTAAGAACAGGTGGCTTATTACTTTCTCTTGCAAACTGAATGATTGAAGAGTACTAATAAGTGAAAAGAAAAATAGGTTTGAAAGAGGAGAGGCCTGCTCCAAAGTCTAGACTATAATGGGGTTTCTTTTTATCATTCCCTTTTTCCCCCTCTGTCTTGAACCTCCTTCCCACCTCCCACCCCATCCCAACCCTTTAGATTGTCACAGAGCACCAATTTGAGCTCCCGGCATCGCAGAGGGAATTCCCACTGGCTATCTAATTTTACACATGGTAATGTGTGTGTTTCAAGCTACTCTCTTGTCCCACCCTCTCCTTCCCCTACTCTGCCCACAAGTCTGTTCTCTGTGTCTGCGTCTCCATTGCTGCACTGCAGATAGGCACAGTGGGGTCTCTTAACCTTGGCACTACTAACTTTGGGGGTAGATCACTCTTTGTTGTGCGAGCTGCTCTGTGTATCGAGAGATGTACAGCTGCATCCTCAGCTTCTACCCACAAGACGACAGGAGGACACACTCCTTCCTGGCTGTGACAACCTGAAATGCCTCTGCACACGGCTTATATCCCCTGGGAAGCCAGAAGCATCCCTAGCTGAGAACCACTGGACTAGACTGGTAAGATCTATTCTTTGGCTCTGAATAAAATTTGGTACCTAGAGCTTTAACCGAGAAGCTTCCTTTGTCAGAGAATGCTTCCTCCTCCTGATGTCTTCTTCCTAGCCTGTAGAGTGAAGATGGAGGTCAAAGTCACAGTTCTCCATGACAGATTTGCAGTATTGAAGCCTAGTCCGGAGTTGGGTCTCCTCCTTCCTCTGAGATCAAATGACCCTAACAAGCCCTCTGATCTTGCAGTCTCGGTGTCCCACCTGTGAAGTATGGACGAGGCCCATTCCACCAGCATGGCAGAGATTCCAGACACTGATGGAGGTGGTGCCCTGTACATGGTAGAGAATCTTGCTGTGTGTACACTTCTCTTGAGCCAGGGAAGGCTGGGACCATTCCCAGGCCAGAGCATCTAGCCTGCTACCAAGTCCTTTGCTGTTAGCTTAACTCCTTCACAGCCTGTCTCACACATTTAGAAAGAGCCTGGAAAGAGACTTTGCTGGTGGTCCAGTGGTTAAGACTTCATGCTTTGATCCCTGGTAGGTTTGACTCCTGGTTGGGAATCTAAGATCCCACCTGCCATGTGGCACGGCCAAAGGACTTTTCAAAAACAGAAATAGGAAGAGTCATGACACCATTCTCTCCATGACAGGTACATAGGGGCTCTGGGGTCAATCAGGCCACACTCAACCCCTGGCCCCACCATTGCCCTCTGGGTCCACCATTGCCTTTCTGGGTCCAGGGCTGGGCAGCCTCATGCTTCTCCTTCCCTGAGAAAGCAGGGTTAATAGTCCTCGCTTCAAGAGGTCTTGGCAGGGATGAAGCAGGGCAACACATGTTAACAGTTTGCAACACACAGCAGGTTCATGGACATTGAAAACCATCACGTCTGGGTCAATTAGAGTGACAAGCCCAAGCCCCAAAAGGCAGGGACCAGAGCAAACACAGCCCTTGACTCAGGGAGAGTCGAGCAGGCAGCGCTTCGGTGGAAAGTACAGGAACGGCTCCCCCGCCCATGAGGCTCCTATGCAGCAGCATGCTAGGCACAAGTTAGCGTAAGTCGGCTCGCTGAGAACCAGGAAATGTTAGCCCTGAGGGATAGTCCACAAGCATATCCCTTGGTGGTTCCAGACTGTCGGGGTTTTTGAAAACCAGATAATTTTCTTTCAAACCAAGACATTTGTTCCCCCAGAGAATATAAAGCTAGCACAGACTGGCTAAGAGTCTTTGGGGTAGGTGCAGAGAAGAGCTGGGTGGAATTCTCTGGGGTCTCCCCAAGGGGCCCTCGGACTCAGACACACAAGTCCGGAAGCATTTACTACAATGTCTGGATTTGGCATCCAATTTGCTTCTGCGTTCTCTTCCTCTGAGAAACTTGGTTCTTAACAGCATTGACATTTATCCTGCTGTACACAGGGGCTTCCCCGATGTCTCAGTGGTTAGAGAATTCGCCTGTGGTGCAGGAGATGCAGGTTCGATCCCTGGGTCAGGAAGATCCCCTGGAGGAGGGCAGTCAACCCACTTCAGTATTCTTGTCTGATGAATCCCATGGACAGAGGAGCCTGGTGGGCTGCAGTCCATGGGGTCATAAAGAGTCGGACACGACTGATGTGACTGAGCACGCACGCACATACATTCACATATATCACCATTTCGGAATCACAACACCCACATCAGCACCACAAAGACAGTCGCTAAAAGCAGTCTTCGTGAGTCCTTAGGAGGCTTAGTTCACAAGCTGTGACATCAAGGCACCCAGCAGAGGTTATTCTTCTCTGGGCATTTATGTCACCACATCGATATGTAAACTTTTATTTAACCGGTGTGTTATAATTAATTTTGTAGATTGCTTTGCTGGGTTTTTTTTTTTTAGTTACCTTCATTTTTAAAATTTACATGAAATATGTTCACAGTTCCAAAATGAGCACCGTGCATCAAGAGGCCCAGCTTCCATGCCGGGGTCCCCCCGCTCCACCCACCTTGGCTCTCCCTCCTCCCTTGGGCAACCCTTTAAGAATAGATGTTTGGCTATTATGTACAGAATGGATAAACATCCAGGTCCTACTCATCTAGCATGGGAAGCTGTATCCCATATCTTGGGATAAACCATACTGGAAAAGAATATGAAAAAGAAAATTTAGGTATAACTGAGTCACTTTGCTGTACAGCAAACACTAACACAACATTATAAATCAATTATGCTACAATAAAATAAAAGAAAGAAAGAAATGTTTGGTTTACTCTAGCCTTGTTTCTTTGTGAAAAATAAGCAAATATATCTTTTGAGTCTGTTTATATACAGAATATGGAGCTTCCCCGGGTGGGTTTGATCCCTGGGTCAGGAAGATCCCCTGGAGGAAGAAATGACAACTCATGCCAGTATTCTTGCCTGAGAAATCCCATGAACAGAAGAGCCTGGTGGGCTACAGTCCAAGGGGTCACAAACAGTCAGACTGATTGATCATACCCTGAGTAGGAATATGTCATGTATATACAAGCATATTTTAAATATATATACATATGTAATATATACAGAATTTTTAGTTAGCTTGTTGCATAAGCACCATGGTTTTCTCTCAGAGTACCTTAAAGATCTCTTTCACAGCAGAATGTGGAGATTTTTCTTTCTAAAATCAGCACCTACACCCCTTTCATTCTGACAGGTAAAGACACTGGCCCAGAGCATCTCATCTATCCACTGTGCCAGGGTGTGGGGAGTCCAGGAGGCCAAAGGTCCAGACCAGGCCTTTTCCTACTAATTCTACACTAATCCAGGGCCACTGAGACAAGAGGTCTTTCCAAGGCTGCAGGCTGGAGCCATGTCGGTACAGTCCTGTCTCTTGCCCCAGGCCGAGGGTCAGAGCCCCGTGGGGATCTTATCCAGACCACAGTCCAGGGTACCCAGCCCCAGGCCCCAGAATGGGGGCTAGAAAAGGGTTAGGCAAGCCCTGGGTCCAACATCTCCCTGCACGGACATCTTCCTCTCTTCCTGAGGCCGGAAGAGACCCCAGGCTCCCGTCACTGACCCTGATCACATCTCAGTCTCTGCCGGAGGAAGGGCCCATCCCCTAGTGGCCGCAGAGCATGGGAGTGGACCCCAGGAGACTGGCTGTGCCCTCCTGTGCTGTGTGGCCCTGGGCCAACTGCCTAACAGCCCTGAGCCCTGGGGCCCGCATGTGTCAAACGAGGCTCCCACACCCAGACTTCATGGCTGGCTGATCCAGATGGCTGAGAACTGAAGGTGAGTATTTCCCCGCACACAACGGGCTTTCTATAAACCTCAGCCATGGTGTCTTCTGACATGGCACATTCAGGACGCAGCCAAGCAGAGAAGAAACCCCAGCCACCTGAAAGCCAATGTCGGGGTAGGCTGGGAGTGGGTACCGTTCAGGGTCAGGGGTCATCTCCCCAAACCGCTTCCTTGTCCCTGAAGGAGGCCTGCCTCTGCTCAGGGCTGGGACCCCGCCCTGATTTACCCCAAGGAAGAGCCTCCAATAGAAGAGGTGACAGAAGCTCTTGGGAGTCCCCAAGCCCCAGCCAAAGCCCCAGCTGCCCTCCCGTGGCCGTTTCTCCATGGGCTGGTCCAGTAGAGGAGGAGCACCAGCGCTGCAGCCTCCAGCCCCTTCCTCTCCTGGTTGATAACTCCTGGTCGCCTCCGTGCTCCCTAATGGCTCCTGCCAGACTTTCTATTCTTCTGGTCACTCTGGCCTCTTACTTTTGTCCTGGGGGAGGGGCAAGGGAACTACTGTTACCCTGGCTTTCAGACGGGGAAACCAAGGCTCAGAGGCCACCAAAATCAAAGTCAGTGGAAAATGCAGGAAGGGAAATTTGATTTTCCCTCTCCAGGGACATATTCAGGAAGCCCCCAGAACTCTCTGAGTCTCAGCGTTTCTTATCTATAAGATTGGGTGCGTGTGTGCTAAGTCGCTTCAGTCATGTCTGACTTTTTGTGATCCCATGGACGGTAGCCCTCCAGGCTCCTCTGTCCATGGGATTCTCCAGGCAAGAACACCAGAGTGAATTGCCATGCCCTCCTCCAGGGGATCTTCCCAGCCCAGGGATCAAACCCAGGTCTCTTATATCTCCTGCTTCGGCAGGTGGGTCCTTTACCACTAGCACCACCTGGGAAGCCCATCTGTAAAATTAGACAATCTCAAAATCCCTTCTAACACTCAACCCCTCAGATTCTAGGAGTCAAAGAACCTGGATTTCCTTTCTCTCCCCGATCTGTGTCAACCCCTTTGTTGGAGAGGAGGGGGCAGTCTCTCCCTGCAGAGAACCTGGCCTGACGCTGGGACCCATACCTTCTGGGAAGAGTGGCTGCCTTGGCTGGGTCTACAAGTGTTCGTCCCTCCCCGGCTCTTTGTCACCTTCCCAGGGAGGCTGGCATGCGAGGACACGACAGAGCGTCTCAGACCCTCCTGATGGCAGGGAGCTCCCACAGTCCCTGCCTCCCGCTCAGACCCTCACAGAGTGCTGCTCCCTGCCCTTTGGGTGTGGGATGAGGGGTTTCACCTCTGTGTTCTGTTACGTCACAAGTTCTCTTTCACTCTTTCTTTATAGAACAGAGAATTTCATGGGAAAAAAATTTTTTTTAATTTATTTTGTTGAAGTATAGAGACTGTTTGGGCTTCCTGGGTAACTCAGCTGGTGAAGAATCTGTCTGCAATGCAGGAGACCCCGGTTTGATTCTTGGGCTGGGAAGTTCCCCTGGAGAAGATATTGGCTACCCACTCCAGTGTTCTTGGGCTTCCCTGGTGGCTCAGACAGTAAAGAATCTGCCTGCAATGCAGAAGACCTGGGTTTGATCCCTGGGTTGGGAAGATCCCCCGAAGGAGGGCATGGCAACCCACTCCAGGATTCTTGCTCGGAGAATCCCATTGACAGAGGAGCCTGGCAAGCTTCCGCCCACAGCGTCAAGAGGCAGACATGACTGGGTGACTGAGCTCACGCAGTAAAAGTATAGTGCTAATTTCTACTCTTTAGCAAGGTAATTCAGTTATACATATGTATACATGCTTTTTCATATTCTTTTTTAGTATGGTTTATCCCAAGATATTGAATATAGTTCCCTGTGCTATACAGTAGGACCTTGTTCTTGTAGGAAATGATTTACTAAAGTAAAATTAAGATCCTAACACTTGGGACTTCTCTTTTCAGTATCAGATGCTTTCCAGGCATTGACTAAGGGGTCTGGGGGTTAGAGAATTCACCCCAAATTTTACACCTATTGAGGGGGGCAGCACGGGATTCCATCCAGTCTCCTTGGACCCCAAGGCGATGGTTACCCCACTCTGTCTCTGCTTCCCCCATGTAGAGAGCCCTCTTAGTCGCCTGGGTTTGTCTGCTCCCCCCACCCCAGGCTCCCCAGCCTGGAACTTAATTACACTTGTGGAAAGGCTTCAAGCAGACATGAAAGGGATCAGCAATATGGAATTTTCCACACATAGGCCTCCCGTCTGAAAGCTCTATCTATCTATTTATCATCTATTAATTTTTTTTTTTTAAAGAAGGTAATTGACTCTCCCAACAGAGCTCGGAGGCAGGTGGAGACAGTCTTTCCTTTTTTCTTAGGAAGAAAGAAGCCTAGAGACACAGACTGGGTGGTTTTCTTGGGGGATTGGTGTTTGAACATGATCTAGAATATAGGGTGGCAAGAGCTCATTTTTCCTGCAAGACACCTGATCCCAGCCCTTGCCTCAGTTTCCCCTGTGGTTACCTCTCAAATCTGCAAAGGGGAGTTAGAGTGTCACCAAGCGCTCCTCAGAGCCTCAAGCTAAGGCCAGGAGGGGATTCTAGAGTTAGTCCTGGAGTCCTTGTCTCATATGTTAAACTGGAGTGATGACATTCACCTCATGGGGTAGTCAAAGGATTCCAGGACATAATTCATGCAGAGTCCCCAACCCAGGCCCTGGTACTCTTATTATTAGAGACTCTTATTTTATTAACATTTGCTGGTCTATGACTAAAATCTGTAATTATCATGCTGCATTGATTATTGGTAGAGAGAAAACATGGTATAATTTTTAAAAATTATATAAATTATCTTCTAGACCTTTTTCCCCCACTTTCTATGACTATATCTGCCTTTGTTTCTGCTTGTATGGAAATTAAGTTTTTGCCTTTTCCTGCAAAATTATCTTTTATAGCCTACTGGATTATGATAATAATACTTTGTACTTTCACAGAACCTTTTATCCGGGAATCTCAAAGCACTTCATAAACTTTAATTAATTCTTGCAACAAGCCCCGTGAGGTAGGTAAGTATTATTATCCCCATTTTACAGATAAGGAGAGCGAGACATTGAGAAGTTAAGTAATCCGCCAAAAGCCTCAAAGCAGTCAGAAGCTAAGTCTGAACAAGACCACAGAATGCCTGTCTCAGGCCTCGCTTGGCCCACTGGGGCTGCCCTGCTGGTCTCCCCCAGCCCCAGGGCATGATTGATGGGGAGGCCTTGATCAATTGCAGGGCCCCTGTTAAATACATGTTGGACGGCTTTCAGGCGTTACAGGGAATTATGTAGGCTGATTCATACACTTGGCCCCTGGGTACTGGCCTATCTTCAGGTAAGCTGAGCAAAGCCTGCAAACCCACTTCTCAGATCAGGATGCTCCTGCTACAAAACTCCATTTCCCCCAGATTTGAACTCAAACAAAACATCGGCTCTGTGCCAGACAGTGTACTAGTGGCTTTTTTTTTTTTTTTTTGCCTGTGCCATCTCTTCTGACTTTATTCCTCTGGCAACTGTATGAGTGACTACTGTTATCCCCATTTTATAGATGAGGACAGTTGAGGCTTGGAAAGTGAAGTGGCATATCCAAGGTCACACAGTAGAACTGGGATTACACACCAAGTTCTGGCTCAAAGATGGGTGATCTTGTCACATACCACCTGATACTTGGTGTCCAGTCGTGTGGCAGGGAGGATAATTGATCCTACAAGGGCATTTCCAAGGGATAATGTAGATGATGAGCTATTAGCTTCTGTTCTTAGACGGGTCAACTCACAAGGGACTCTCCTGGGAAGTTCTGATTGTATGCAAGATTTCAGAAAGAAGTATGGATCCTCCAGAGACCCCTTCCACAGGACTGGAGGGGGCAGAAGGCTCCCATTGTCTGCTGATCCCACCCCACCTTTCCTGACTCCATGGCCTCTCACACTCAGAAGCAAAACTCCTTCCTGCAGGCCTGAGACATCGGAGAGACTCCAGAAGCTTCACTTTCTTTCCTCCAAAGTGACAACTGAAGTCAGACAAGCCTGGATTTGAATTCCGGTTCTGTACTCATTTGTGGCTAATCTTGGGCAAGTCCCAACTCCTCCCCGCACCTCAGTTTCCCTACCAGCAGAGAAGTTGCCCCAAGGATTCAGTGAGTTAATGAGCACAATGCATGAAGCACGGGGTCGGGCATACAGTAAGTGCTTAGTAAATGTCCATGCCTGCTCTGCCTTCCTCTTCGTGTCTGATCACTGCCCATATCCCGGGAGACTCAGACCAGTGCTGTCCTAAGTGACAGTCACCCAAGCCCGCCTCTCACCAACCTTGGAGGTCACTCTTGTCCACCTTCCAGTCCTGATGCCCCGGGAATCCTCTGCCCTGATCGCCTTGGAGCCGCAAGCTCAGCCTCAGAAAACCAAGTAGGCCCCTTCCTGGGGCCACTAGGTGAAGGATGCTCATATGTCCTGAAGAACTGGGCTTCTCTCAGGTAGGGCAAATCTGAGAAAAATGAACAGAGTTACCTACTGGAGGATAGCTTTGAAAAATAAGAATCTTTACACAGCAGCATTTAAGCTTTGAACAAGTTCTGAAATCCCTTTCTCTCTCCTTTCCCTGTGGGTTCCCCTTCGCTGTTGTTTCTTTCTGCTCTTCAGGACACGCCTCCTTTCAGGCTCAGCTGTTGAATCTTCGTTTACTGTGAGGACCCCTTCCCCAGACGTGCTCAAGGTCTTGGTCAGCTAGGAATGAAAGGTTCCTCTTGGATTGGCCTTTCCTCTGCTTCTGCCGCAAGCAGGCTGGGTGACTTGACCTGCTTTCCCCCTTGCGGAGCACAGCGGGCTTAACCCTGCACAAGCCATCGAGGCTGGGTGGCCTGGAGCCCGTCAGGCACCTCGAGGAAGTGGGGGGTGCCTGTGGGAGGGGGGCATCTGGCAGCAAGAGCAGGGAGCCCATGAGAGGAGCCAGTGTTGCCAGAGGTGCCCTGAGGATTTACCAGCAGAGAAGTTGCCCCAAGGATTCAGTGAGTTAATGAGCACAATGCATGAAGCACGGGGTCGGGCATACAGTAAGTGCTTAGTAAATGTCCATGCCTGCTCTGCCTTCCTCTTCGTGTCTGATCACTGCCCATATCCCGGGAGACTCAGACCAGTGCTGTCCTAAGTGACAGTCACCCAAGCCCGCCTCTCACCAACCTTGGAGGTCACTCTTGTCCACCTTCCAGTCCTGATGCCCCGGGAATCCTCTGCCCTGATCGCCTTGGAGCCGCAAGCTCAGCCTCAGAAAACCAAGTAGGCCCCTTCCTGGGGCCACTAGGTGAAGGATGCTCATATGTCCTGAAGAACTGGGCTTCTCTCAGGTAGGGCAAATCTGAGAAAAATGAACAGAGTTACCTACTGGAGGATAGCTTTGAAAAATAAGAATCTTTACACAGCAGCATTTAAGCTTTGAACAAGTTCTGAAATCCCTTTCTCTCTCCTTTCCCTGTGGGTTCCCCTTCGCTGTTGTTTCTTTCTGCTCTTCAGGACACGCCTCCTTTCAGGCTCAGCTGTTGAATCTTCGTTTACTGTGAGGACCCCTTCCCCAGACGTGCTCAAGGTCTTGGTCAGCTAGGAATGAAAGGTTCCTCTTGGATTGGCCTTTCCTCTGCTTCTGCCGCAAGCAGGCTGGGTGACTTGACCTGCTTTCCCCCTTGCGGAGCACAGCGGGCTTAACCCTGCACAAGCCATCGAGGCTGGGTGGCCTGGAGCCCGTCAGGCACCTCGAGGAAGTGGGGGGTGCCTGTGGGAGGGGGGCATCTGGCAGCAAGAGCAGGGAGCCCATGAGAGGAGCCAGTGTTGCCAGAGGTGCCCTGAGGATAGCCCCCACCACTGAGGCTGGAGGGCAAGTCCCCAGATACTGTCCTGAAGCAACTTTGGGCGGGTGTGTTGGAACCTTGGGCTTCCCAGATGACGCAGTGGTAAAGAACCCACCTACCAATTCAGGAGACCGGGGTTGGATCCCTGGGTTGGGAAGATCCTCTGGAGGAGGAGGAAATGACAACCCACTCCAGTGTTCTTGCCTGGAGAATACCATGGACAGAGGAGCCTAGTGGGCTACAGTCCATGGAGTCCTCAGACAGCCAGGTCACCGTGCCTCTTAGCATACTTGCCCCAGACAGACTCTGACATGTGATGCCTGCAGCCTTGGAGAACTGGGGTTGGTCACCTGCTTGCCCATAGCCATCTGGGGTCTTTGGCTGCCTGATAAACCTTCTATCCCCTAGGCCTCCCTACCTGGGTTGGCCTGAACCAGTCCCTCGAGCCCTGCCCAATGAGGAGTGTCTGGGCCTCCAAAGACAAGGACCTGGCCACGGTCATCCCCACCCAGTCCAGCCTCAGAGAACCCTGTCCTTTCCCGTTCTCTGGGCCATCTGCCTTCCTTATTTAAAGAGACGGACTTCCCTGGTGGTCCAGTGGTTAAGAGTCTGTGTTCCTAAGGCAGGGAGCATAGGTTCAATCCCTGGTCAGGGAGTTCAGATCCCACATGCCATCTGGCAAGATCAAAAAATTAAAATAAATAAAGAATAGCAGCTTTCGAACTGTGGTGCTGGAGAAGATTCTTGAGAGTCCCTTGGACTGCAAGCAGATCAAGCCAGTCAATGTTAAAGGAAATCAACCCTGAATATTCATTGGAAGGACTGATGCTAAAGCTGAAGCTCCAATACACTGGCCACTTGATGTGAAGAGCTGACTCATTAGAAAAGACTCTAATGCTGAGAAAGACTGAAGGCAGGAGAAGGGGATGACAGAGGATGAGATGGTTGGATGGCATCACCAACTAAATGGACATGAGTTTGAGCAAACTCAGGGAGATAGTGAAGGACAGGGAAGCCTGGCGTGCTGCAGTCCATGGGGTTGCAAAGAGTTGGACATGACTGAGCAACTGAACAACAGCAACAATGGAAGGACCTCTGTCCATGGCCCAACACTTCCTAACCCCTGCTCTGCCCTCACATATGTCCTGACCCTTTCTACGCCGAGCTGCAGACCTTATCTCCCCTACTAAGAGCCTCACATTTGAAGCAGAAACATCATATTATTAAGATGCACACTCACTCACCCCCCCCCTCCACTCCTCACAGGACTCTTTCCTTCATCATATGGTGGGGAGCAAACTGTGGAGGACACAGCAGGGTCCCCAATCCCCCCACAGACAGGTTCCCCCCGGTTAGACATGCAGTCATGCTAGTCATGGCCAGAGTGATCAGGGGCTCACTGCTCAGGATCCGGGCCCTGAGACCTGCTGGAGGGACACAGGGACCGTAGAACTAATTTCTTTTTTTAGAGGATGGATTGTGTTATTTGAAGCAAAGGCAGCCCACCTGTTGCTTTTCCATCTCATGCAGCACTCAGCAGCTCCCCACGTCTAGAATGGAAAGTGGGCTATAATATAAGATTTTGTTTGAAAGTGTGTGTGTATTAGACACTCAGTCATGTCCAACTCCTTGTGACCCCATGAACTGCTGCTCACCAGGATCCTTTGTCCATGGAATTCTCTAGGCAAGAATACTGGAGTGGGTTGCCATTTCCTTCTCCATTTGAAAGTTAGTTATTTAGAATTTGAGGTATGTTTTACTATAGACACAGTACTGTGAAAGTTGCCCCAAATAACCCACGAACCAGGCTAGCCCACGTGTTTTGAAGCACTGCACACTTATCAGTGGCCAGTGATAGAAAAGAAGGGCCCGAGAATACCAATGAGGTCTTGTCTGTGCGTCCAGATGGGTCCAAACTGATCGGTGGATGAAGACCTCATTAGCTCCCTCTCACCTGCTCTCACAGTACCTCCAGCTCCCCATGTCCCCGCCCTGTGTTTCTCTCTGGTGAACTCGGGCTGTGGGTTCTGGTGAGCCAGACAGCTGAGAGTGTTAAGCCAAAAGTGAGCTGACTTGAGGCTCCTTGAGCAGTCTGTCTTCCTCTGGCAGCGCCACCTTGAACTTCATGACCCCTCAGACTCCTAGGCTCCCCTGGGGCCCCCCTTCCCCTTCACCTGAAGTGAGGTGCAATGGAGGCCCTTCACAGCTCACCACAGTGAACTTGAGTCACATCTGAGAGCTGACCTCCATAGGTTGAAAGGAGTAGATACTTGGATGTCATTGGAGACAGATGACGCTTTGGTGCCTGGATTTTTCTACTGATGCCATCACAAGAACTTTCCCAAACTCAGAGCATGATGATCTTAAAAACTATACAACGCGAAAAGTGAGGCCTCATGGAAAGTGAGGCCTCATGGAAACTACAGACTTGCGTTAACAGTAATGCAGTGATATTTCAATACTGGATCATCAGTTTTAATGATACTACACTGATAGAAGAGGGATTCCCAAGTGGCACTAGTCATCGAGAATCTGCCTGCTCATGTAGGAGATGCAAGAGAAGTGGGTTTGATCCCTGGGTTGGGAAGATCTCCTGGAATAGGAAATGGCAACCTCCTCCAGTATTCTCACCTGGGAAATCCCATGGACAGAGGAGCTTGGTGGGCTACAGTCCCTGTGGCCGCAGAGAGTTAGACATGACTGAGCAACTAAGCACACACACACACACACACACACACACTACACTGATATGAGATGTTAATAATACGGAAATGGGATAGGCAAAGGAGTGGGTATTCAGTGGCCAACAAGTTGATTTTTTTTTCCTGTAAGATGGTTCTAGTAGTGCTTCAGTTCAGTTCAGTCGCTCAGTCGTGTCTGACTCTTTGCGACCCCATGAATCTCAGCACGCCAGGCCTCCCTGTCCATCACCAACTCCCGGAGTTCACTCAGACTCACGTCCATCGAGTCAGTGATGCCATCCAGCCATCTCATCCTCGGTCATCCCCTTCTCCTCCTGCCCTCAATCCCTCCCAGCATCAGAGTTTTATCCAGTGAGTCAACTCTTCACATGAGGTGGCCAAAGTACTGGAGTTTCAGCTTTAGCATCATTCCTTCCAAAGAAATCCCAGGGCTGATCTCCTTTAGAATGGACTGGTTGGATCTCCTTGCAGTCCAAGGGACTCTCAAGAGTCTTCTCTAACACCACAGTTCAAAAGTATCAATTCTTCGGCGCTAGTTGTCTTTAACTTCATTTGAAACAATTCCATTAGATTGTACTGTTGACAGTTGTCATATCAGCATGCATTAAAAAAAAATTGGTGAACTTCTGTGTAATCATTTTAATATTGAAGATGGAAAAAAGGCAACATTTTTGGCATATTATGCTTTATTATTTCAAGAAAGGTAAAAATGCAACTGAAAAACACAGAAAAGGATTTGTTCAGTGTCTGGAGAAGGTGCTGTGACTGACTGATGTGTCAAAAGTGGCTTGCAAAGATTCCTACTGGAGATTTCTTGCTGGATAAGGCTCCATGGTCAAGTGGATGACCTGAAGTTGATAGCGATCAAATTGAGACAGTAATTGAGAACAATCATTGTTATGCCATGCAGCAGATAGCCAGTTTGGTTATGTTAATTGCTTTGATATTTGGGTTCCATGTAAGTTAAGAAAAAAAAAAAAAGAAAAAGAAAAAAATCTGACTGTATTTCCACATGTGATTCTCTACTTAAAACTAACATAGATTTGACTCAGTTCTAATGAGATGGATGAAACTGGAGCCAATTATACAGAGTGAAGTTAGCCAGAAAGAAAAACACCAATACAGTATACTGACACATATATATGGAATTTAGAAAGATAGTAATGATGACCCTGTAAGTGAGACAACATAAGAGACACAGAGGTATAGAATGGACTTTTGGCTTCTGAGGGAGAGGGAGAGCGTGGGAAGATTTGGGAGAATGGTACTGAAACATGTATACTATCATATAAGAAAAAAACTGTTACAGCTTAGCTGAGAAGTTCTAATTCATCCGCTGTATTCACAGACACCACACCTTCAGATTTCCATTTATTTCAGTCTTTACAAAATTCTCTTAATGAAGAGACTTCCTCTGGTGGTCCAGTGATTCTGTCTTCCAGTGCAGGGGTTATAGGTTCAATCCCTGGTTCGGGAACTAAGGTCCTATATGCTGCAGGGAGCAGCCAAATTTTTAAAAATAATAAAAATAATGTTTGTAAATTGTACTTAAAAAATTCTCCTAACGGAAAAAATTTCAGTTCTCTGGAAGGCTGTAAAAGTCACCTTGGCAAACCAAGCAAGGTCCTGTGGGGCTCCCAGGCGCAGAGGCCTTTCTGTCCCCCGTTTCTTATAGGCGAGACTCCAGCCTCCATGACCTCCCCTGAGCTCCAAAGGGCAGATCTCAACTGTTTCTGATCAAAGGAGGACTGATGCAAAGCTGAAGCTCCAATACTTGGGCCACCTGATGGGAAGAGCCGACTCACTGGAAAAGACCCTGATCCTGGGAAAGACTGAAGGTGGGAGGAGAAGAGGGCACTGGAGGATGAGATGGTTGGATGGCATCACCAACTCAATGGACGTGAATTTGGGCAAACTCCGGGAGATAGTGAAGGACAGAGACGCCTGGTGTGCTGCGGTCCATGGGGTCTATCAGCTGAACAACAGCCTGGGAGAAGCAGCCAGGACACCACCTGAGGCAGGATTACAGGAGACCAGCTACCTGAGATGAGAGCAAGTGGGTTGCAAGCCCTGCTCACACCCTAATCTTGTTAGGGACTCCAATTTTGACTCACTGTTATAAACTCCCCTCATCAAGTTCTCCGGGGTACAGCCTGCTATATCCTCCTTTGTCCGGCAAAGCAATAAAGCTCTCCTTTTCTGCTTCTCCAAAACTCTGCCTCTGGGATTTGATTCCGCACAGATGTACAGGGAAGCCAAGCTTTCGGTTACAGTTGGAACAGTGCTTTGCTCAAAATGATAAGAAAGTTTGGGGAAGATGCCTGAAGTTGCCTGAAAAATGGCAGAAGGTAGAGGAACAAAACAGTGCCTATGTTGTTCAATGAAGTTCTTGTTGAAAATGAAAAACCTGTCTCTTATTTTTTTTAACTTCAAAACTAACTGAACTTTTTGGCCAAACTACAAATGACAACTCTGCGTTTTCTGAGAAATTTTTCTATAAACTGAAAACTGCTCTGAAAAATCAAGTCTATCTGGTGGTTTAGATGGTAAAGAATCTGCCCACAATGCAAGAGACCTGGGTTCGATCCCTGGGTCAGGAAGATTCCTTAGAGAAGGAAATGACAACCCACTCCAGAATGCTTGCCTGGAGAATTCTGTGGACAGAGGAGCCTGGAGGGTTACAGTACATGACATTGCAAAGAGTTGGACACGACTGAGCAACTGACACGTTCATTCAAACAAACTGGTACCACACAGACCCTGGCCAACAAGATGTAAGAAGGGTCTCACAGGCCCCCTGAGAAACAGGTAGCAGCTCTGTCTTTGCTGAATCCTGCAGGTAGACTAGGAGGGAGGAAGGGTCGCAAGGTGGAGTGGGAGCAACAGTCAGAGGACTCAGGGCTAAGGATTTATTTCAACATATAAACAACTGGTATGGCCCTAGCATCTGAACAGCTACTCCAACTAGCACTAATATGGCTGTCATTTTATATGCGTATGCCTGCTTAGTCACTTCGGTCATGTCTGCCTCTTTGCAACCCCATGGACTACCAGGCTTTTCTGTCCATGGGATTCTCCAGGCAAGAATACTGGAGTGGGCTGCCGTGCCCTCCTCCAGGGGATCTTCGCGACCCAAGGATCAAGCCGGTATCTCCTATGTCTCCTTCGAGGGCAGGTGGGTCCTTGACCACTAGCACCACCATGAGTAAAAGGCAAAAGTGAAGTATACAAAGAAATGACAGCCCTGGAAGGTAGATAGCGTTTCCCTGTTTTACACATGAAGAAACTGAGGCCTACAAAAATTGCAACTGCTCAACAAAAAACAGTTCAGATCTTGGGACCTGAACCGGAGATTTTCTACCTCAAAACCCAAGCTCTTCTCAGAGGAGAAGAGCTGTTTTGCATGAGACTGCTGCTGACTAGCTAACCAGTCACTGGGCTACTTCTCAGTGAAGGTGGGTCAGAAGCTGGCGTTTGCATAATGCCCTAAGGACAATTCTGCCTGTGCACAAGCGTGGAGCTTCTGCCCAACTTGGCTACTCACTGGGCAAGTCTTTTCTTTCCCTTTGCTTCACTAAGAACATGGAGATAGTCAGCATTATAAGGACACTGAACACTATCATCAGCCCTCTCATTTTATAGATGGAAAAAAGTGAGGTTCAGAACAGGGAGGCAAGGGACTTCACTGGTGGTCCAGTGGTTGAGAATCTGTCTGCTCATGCAGGGGACATGGGTTTGATCCTCGGTTGGGAAACTAAGATCCCACATGTGGGAAAGCAACTAAGCTCCAACTAGAGAGAGCCTGTGAGCTGCAATGAAGACCCAGCCCAGTCAGAAAGAAAGAAAAAGAAAAGATAGGGAAACGACTGAATTCCCTGGCAGAACAGAGGTTAGGACTCTACACGGCCACTGCAGGGGCACAGGTTCAATCCCTGGTTAGGGAACTAAGATTCTGCATGCCATGTGGCACGGCAAAAAAAAAGAACAGGGACACAACAGAACAAGGAAGAGCCAGGGCTAGAAACCAGGCCTCCGGATGCCCGATGCCTGCTGTCTTGGCAGGGTGCAGGTCAGGACACAATAATTGTCATCCCCAGGCTCCAGTGCACACGTGCAATTAAGCAGTTGGGAGCCGTCTCCCACAGCGGTCAGCAGGCCAGGCCACAAGGCCGCTCTGTGAGCGGCACTCAGTGATGTCACTGGGAGTTGTCCACCTGTGACTTCACAGAGGTGTGACGGTGTCGCGTTCACTTCCCCTGTGTTTCAAATCTGCAGCTCAGCATCTTTCTGGGTCCTTCGTTCACAAAAGTGATGCTTAACTGTGAGTCCATTTCGAGTAATAAGGGGTTTGGTTTTACGACAGGAAGAACTGCCTTTGTCCAGCAGCAGGAAAAAGTGGTTTTAAAGTTAAGATGACGTCATGGGGAGGCTCTCCGAGTCTGACAGTGATGACACCTCTGAGGGGTGCTTTCTTCCAAGGGGAGGTCAGAGCTGAGAGGGTACAGCCTGTGGCTTTGGGAGCTGCTCCCACTTGCTTCTGAAGGTGCTGAGTTAACAGACCGTCCAAGGAATATCCTGTCCCAGGCCAGAGTCCTGACTCGAGGGCACAGCTCTTAAAGGCCAAGTTGACAGGGGACTACGCTCCCAGCAAGTGCGGGTGGTCTTCACATTGCAAATGCTGTCAGGGCTTGTCACTATTTGCATATCTAATATCAACGTTTATAGCTTTGACCAAAACTGCAGCATCTAACATGGTGACCACCAGCCCGGCATGGCTATTTAAACTAATCAATATTAAATGTAATTACAAATGAAATTTCTCAGTCACTCTACTCACATTTCAAGTGTCCAACGGCCATATTCGTAGTTGCCATGTGCTGTGCTGTGCTGTGCTGTGCTGTGCTCTGCTGTGCTGTGCTCTGCTTGGTTGCGTCTGACTCTTTGTGCCTTATGAACTGCAGCCCATCAGGCTCCCCTGCCCCTGGGGATTCTCCAGACGAGAATACTGGAGTGGGTTGCCATGTCCACCTCCAGGGGATCTTCCCAACCAAGAAATCGAACCGGAGTCTCCTACATTGCAGGCGGATTTTTTACTAGCTGACCTACCAGGGAGGCCCGGTAGCTGCCATACTGAACAGCAAAAATAGAGAACACTACAGGGCTGAGAATGCACTGGCAGAAGTGGGTGTAAAGAGTATTTAGTACAGACCCAGGGGACCCACCAGAAAGGCCTGAGCGAGCCATAGATGGAGTCTGCAAGCTTAGATGCACTGAGAAAATCTAGACCTGGGGACCGTGCACATTATTCTCTGGTATCAAATCAGTTCTGCCTGGAACAAGTTCCAGAATGAACCCCACTTAGTGAGGGGACTCACAAGAGAAACAAAGGAGCCATAGGCATCTCTTGTTTTTCACTTTGCATGCCTTTTTAGTCCTAGAAATCCAATTGTGAGATTATTATAAATTGAATCATATTCTTCCAGAAAAATGTTCCCATTTATTCTGAGGGCATGTTTGCTCTCAAGGAACCAAAGTGACCTAGGTTAAGCAAAAGGAGATTTCTTCTAAGGAGCTGAGGAAACCTCATGACATCTGAGGGGGTCAGGGCTGCCCTGGCGGGGCTGCAAGTGACCCCTCGCAGGCCTGGGGTAGCTGCCCCCCTGCATTCACTTTTTCCTGTTCTCTTGGCCACAGGCCATGTGCTTGTTAGCAGCATGCCTACCCTAAACGGCTCTCTTAGCTGCCTGCTGTAAGCTGATCCTAGCTGGTGGGTTCCTGGGCCTTTTGCCTCCAGGATGCCAGCACTTACCTCTGCAGTCCAGGCACAGGCTATGTGACCCCTGGAATCTGAACCTGCAGGTCTGGCTCAGGTATCTCTTCTATATTTGACGGGTTGAGCCTGAGGGTAGATTTACTCCAAGACTGTAGAGGCCCACGTGCTGTAGGACAGCTGGAGAAGGAGGAAAGAATAGCTCCCCTCTTCAAAAGCACTTAAACCAAGAACTTCCAGATGTACAAGCTATGTTTAGGAAAGGAGAGGAACCAGAGATCAAATTGCCAACATCCATCACATCATCAAAAAAGCAAGAAAATTCCAGAAAAACATCTACTTCTGCTTCATTGACTAAAGTCTTTGACTATGTGGATCACAACAAACTGTGGAAAATTCTTAAAGAGATGGGAATACCAGACCACCTTTCCCACCTCCTGAAAAACCTGTAAGTAGATCAAGAAGCAACAGTTAGAATCAGACATGGGACAATAGACTGGTTCAAAATTGGAAAAGGAGTACATCAAGGCTATATATTGTCACCTTGATTCTTTAACTTATATGCAGAGTAAATCATGTGAAATGCCAGCCTGGATGAATCACAAGTTGGAATCAAGATTGCAGAGAGAAATATGAATAACTTTATATATGCAGATGACACCACCCTAATGGCAGAAAGCAAAGAGGAACTAAAGAGCCTCTTGATGAAGTTGAAAGAGGAGAGTGAAAAAGCTGGCCTAAAACTCAAAACATTCAAAAAACTAAGATCACGGCATCCAGTCCCATCACTTCATGGCAAATAGATGGAGAAACAATGAAAACAGTGACAGACTTTATTTTCTTGGGGTCCAAAATGACTTCAGATGGTGACTGCTGCCATAAAATTAAAAGACAGTTAGTTGCTCCTTGGAAGAAAAGCCTTAACCAACCTAGACAGCATACTAAAAACAGAGACATTACTTTGCCACCAGAAGTCCATCTAGTCAAAGCTATGGTTTTTCTAGTAGTCATGTACGGATGTGAGAGTTGAACTATAAAGAAGGCTGAGCACCAAAAAATTAAAATTGTGGTGCTGGAGAAGATTCTTGAGAGTTTCTTGGACTGAAAGAAGATCAAACCAATCAATCCTAAAGGAGAGCAGTCCTGAATATTCATAGGAAGGACTGACGCTGAAGCTGAAGCTCCAATACTTTGGCCGCATGATCTGAAAAGCCGACTCAGTGGAAAAGACCCTGATGCTGGGAAAGGCTGAGGGCAAAAGGAGAAGAGGGTGACAGAGGATGAGATAGTTGGGTGGCATCACCAACGCAATGGACGTGAACTTGAGCAAACTCTGGGAGATAGTGAAGGGCAGGGAAGTCTGGTATGCTGCTGTCCATGGGGTCGCAAAGAGTCAGACATGACAGCGACTGAACAACAACTGGTATACAGTTTCATGTGAGATCAGTCAGAACACCCTCAATGGGACTTCCTTGGTGGTCCAGCAGTTAAGACTCTGCACTGCTGCCCCAGGGGATACTGGTTCAATCCCTGGTCAGGGAACTAAGTTCCTGCATGCTGTGTAGCACAGCCAAAAAAAAGAAAGAAAGAATCGTTAGATGCTCAGACACAGGGAGGAAGGACCTGTGAACCCAAGATTGGCTCCGACGAGAGCAGCGCTGATGCGACAGGGTGCTGTGGTTCTAGCCCAGGTGCAGACAGGGAGGACCTGCACAGCTCGTAGATAAGTTTCAAAGCAATAATAAAACTGACCAAAAGTAGCTCTGCATATTATTATCATGGTGCCCACTAGTCATAAACAATGTTACTGGCAAAATGCTCCTTACTGAAAACAATTCCTTTGTTCAAAACAGTTGCTGTGGTTATGAGTTTCAGTAACATAGATGGAAACCTCACCCTTTCATTACTCACCCTTTCATGAGGGTCGTGTTTTGCACCTGAATTAATCCCCAGAACTCCCAGGTCCACGCTGGACCTGATTCCCATGGACCAGGCCACCTGGGTTCATTCTGAGTATTGCTATCCGGGGGTGATGCTTCGTGGGCTGACCTAGGATTTTCTGGCTTCAGCCCTGGTCATCCCAAACACGTGGATCTAACAGAGGTTGTGAAGGCACAAAACACAGCTTGAACTGTTGCAATTCTGTCATTCCACTTGTAGTTTGGGTGCTAAAAATTTAAACAGCAAAAATGCAAACTGCGAGATGCCATCTTTTTGTTGAATAGGTACAAATTTAGTTTGCATGTGAAATGCTTACCTTAATTAGAATAATGTTCTTAGAACTGAAGTTTCGTCTTTAAATCAGATTTTTTTTAACCCAAAGAAAAAAATTAAGAAAATAATAATTACTGCTGGGTTTTTTTGCTGTTGTTGTTGTTTTGTTTTTGTTTTACGTAAGTTACTACAGAAACCAATCTTGTATCAAGGAGGGGGTATGACAAGCTTTTCTGTTTCGGGGTCAAGTCCAATAGGTACAACATTGGTGCTACAGACACCGCATGACCTCATTTAATCCCCACAAGGACATTATGAGGTGGCTTCTCTATCTTCTCCTTTCAGAGCCAAGGAAACTGAGACCCGCTGAGGACTGGGGTTCAGACCCAGGCCCTCTGTGTTCAGAGCCTGTTCTCCCTACTACTGTGTGTGTGTAGGTCTGTGTGTTAAGTCGCTCAGTTGTGTCCAACTCTCCGATCCCATGGACCGTAGCCTACCAGGGTCCTCTGCCCATGGGATTCTCCAGGCAAGAATACTGGAGTGGGTTGCCATTTCCTCCTCTGGCGATCTTCTAGACTCAGGGATGGAACCCGTCTCCACTTATTTCTCCTGCACTGGGAGGTGGGTTCTTTACCATCTGGGCCACCAGAGAAGCGCAACTACTCTCCTGGGACATATTTAACTCCAGGCTGAGTTCTTGCAGAGACTGCTTCTTATTGGAGTGTGAGAGCCTGGCTAAAAATTTTTTGGCCAGAATATTACAGGTGTTTCTTTGAGTTCTGTGTGGCTACATAACAAATATCCTAAACTTTAGTGGGTAAAACATCCATCTGTTACGTGCACTGATTCAGTATGTCAGGAACAGTGGTGCTGGGTTTATCTCTGCTCTGTGATACCGGGCGGGGCCCTCAGCTGGGAGGGTTTGATGGCTGAGAGAGACTCCCTGGCTTGGGGCTAGGTGTTATCTGCTGGTGTCCACACTCACAGCCTTCAGGAGCTCAGAACCTGCACACGCGCTGTCCATGTGGCCTGCGGTGTCTCCGCTCCTGATGGCTTCAGGGTAGCCCTTACAGGGAGAGGTTTCCAAAGGTGAGCATCCCGGCCAGCAAGGCTGAAGCGGCACCATCTTCCCCACATTTTCTGGGTTTGAACAAGTCACACACCTGTCTAGATTCCACTTCACTCCTTGATGAAGGTTGCAGCTGTCCTTGTAAATTCCAGTTCACCTCTCTTCTCGCTTCCCCTGTGTCCTGCCCAGCTGTTCCTGACTCCTCCAGCTCTGTCAGCCCTCAGCTGGGCCCTTCCAGGGACTCTTTCAGCTCCCAGCCTATCACAGACCTGTTAGGCAGTCCCAACTCAGAGAAGATTTTGGGGTACTGCTCTGGGAGGGGCAGCAGATAAGAAGAGGTCTGTGCCGTGTACGGCAGCTGCTGAGTTCTGAAAGCTTCTTTCTACCAACCACCATGCAGAAGCTAGCTCCCTGGACTGTTGGTGAAAATGTTTATTCAGACCTTGAAATTCCAGAGCTGACATTATTTTTTTTTAATAAAGGAAGACCCTCCCTGATTCACTGAATCCTTTTGGTCTTGTCTCATCTCAGTACCTACCCTATATCCTTCCTCCAGGAAGGTGGGGCCTGCTTTGCTTTTCTGCCCTCCCACGCTCCAGCATCTAGAAAAGTCAACAGAATGGAGACCAGGGGACAGGTCAAGAGGGCGGGGCAGGGGGAAGCCCGGCTGTGAGGGGAGTGGCCCAGCAGGGCAAGGAATATAGGTGGGGCAGTCTGCTGAGGAAGGGAGAAAAGGTTCTTCCAGTGAAAAGAGGAAGCAGGTCCTGGGGGGTTCAGTTGCTGGAGACAGAGTCATGGAGACAGTTTAATGATAATGTGTTTGTTCCTTGGTCTTCCCAGGTGACTTACAGGTAAAGAATCTGCCTGCAATGAAGGAGATCCAGGTTGGACCCCTGGGTGGGGAGAAAATGGCAACCTACCCCAGTATTCTTGCCTGGAGAATCCTATGGACGGAGGAGCCTGGTGGACTGCAGTCATAGAGTCGCAAAAAAGTCAGACATGATCGAGCCACTAAACAACAACAGCAAATTTGTTTTCTCAGACAGATGTAACCAAGTTATACAGACTGGGGGCAGAAACAACAGAACCGTATTCTCGCACAGCTCTGGAGGCTGGAAGCCCAAGATCAATGTGTTAGCAGAGCTCATTCCTTCTGAGGGTTGTGAGGTGGCATCTCTTCCAGGGAGGGCATCTCCCCTAGCTTCCAAGGGGTTTCTAGCAATCCTTGGTGTTTCCTGGCACGTGGAAGCATCGTTTTGCTCTCTGCCGTCACCTTCCCTGGGTCGTCAGCTCCACTTTCCTCTGTGCTTGTCTGTCTCTGTGTTGTAGCCATGCGTTCCGGGAAACAAACTCACTCAGAAGGACAATGCAGATAGTGGAGTGCAGTTTATTACACCGGCGGGCCCAAGGCAGAGTCTCCTCTTAGCCAAGGACCCCGACCAGTTTTTGTGAAAACCTTATATACCCTAAGTGTACTTGCGCAACCCCCCCTCCCCAAATTCCTTGAAACTAGTCTGGACAAGGTATAAGAGAGATACGATCAGAGTTAACCCATGATTCACGTGTCATAAGACTAGATAAACAGTGGACATTTATCAATAGGACTGTGGTCATATCCTGATAAACATAATGGAATTTACGACTTTGTTCTGTTACAGAGATAATTAGCATATTCCTTTAGGCAACAGAGAGTCCAAGTACAAGTCCTGAGGCTCTTTTATTCGGGGGATTTGGTTTCCGTTGGTATGCCACTTCTATAGACACCGGGCACCAAGTTCAGAGTCCATTGGGAGGGTGACCATGTGTGTAGCCTAATGTTCGCAGCCTGGCCTAAGATGGAGTCCAGCTCTGTCTGTTTCCTCCTTCATCTGTTCAAATTTCCCATTTATAAGGACCCCAGTCGTGTGGGATGAGGGTCCATCCTGATGACCTCCTTTGACTTGACTGTGAAAACCCTGTCTTCAAATAAGGTCCCATTCCATAGTACTGGGCTGAGGATCTGAACAGATGGATTGGGTGCTGTGTGCTCAGCCACTTCAGTTGTGTCCGACTCTTCATGACCCCGTGGACTGTAGTCCATCAGGCTCCTCTGTCCATGGGATTCTCCAGGCAAGAATACTGGAGTGGCCCAGAGTAATGGAAATAAAAGTAAAAATAATAAACAAATGGGACCTAATTAAACTTAACAGCTTTTGCACAATGAAGGAAACTATAAGCAAGGTGAAAAGACAGCCTTCAGAATGGGAGAAAATAATAGCAAATGAAGCAACTAACAAAGAATTAATCTCAAATATATACAAGCAACTCCTGAAGCTCAATTTCAGAAAAATAAACGACCCAATCAAAAAATGGGCCAAAGAACTAAACAGACATTTCTCCAAAGAAGACCTACGGATGGCTAACAAACACATGAAAAGATAGTCAACATCACTCATTATCAGAGAAATGCAAATCAAGACCACAGTGAGGTACCATTTCACACCAATCAGAATGGCTGTGATCCAGAAGTCTACAAGCAATAAATGCTGGAGAGGGTGTGGAGAAAAAGGAACCCTCTTACATTGTCGGTGGGAATGCAGACTAATACAGCCACTAGAGAACAGTGTGGAGATTCCTTAAAAAACTGTAAATAGAACTGCCTTATGACCCAGCAATCCCACTGCTGCTGAGCATACACACCGAGGAAACCAGAATTGAAAGAGACACATGTACCCCAATGTTTATTGGAGCACTGTTTATAATAGCCAGGACATGGAAACAACCTAGATGTCCATCAGCAGATGAATGGATAAGAAAGCTGTGGTACATATGCACAATGGAGTATTATTCAGCCATTAAAAAGAATACATTTGAATCAGTTCTAATGAGGTGGATGAAACTGGAGCCTATTATACAGAGTGAAGTAAGCCAGAAAGAAAAACACCAATACAGTACATTAACACATATATATAGAATATAGAAAGATGGTAACTATGACCCTATATGTGAGACAGCAAAAGAGACAAAGATGTATATAACAGTCTTTTGGACTCTGGGAGAGGGTGAGGGTGTGATGATTTGAGAGAATAGCATTGAAACATGTATATGTGAAACCGATTGCCAGTCCAGGTTCGATGCATGGGGGCTGCTCAGGGCTGGTGCACTGGGTGACCCAGAGGGATGAGATGGGGCAGGGTGCGATGAGGGGTTCAGGATAGGGAACACATGTACACCCACAGCTGATTCATGTCAGTGTATGGCAAAACCACTACAATATTGTGAAGTAATTCGCCTCCAATTAAACAAATTAAAAAAAAAAAAAAAAAGAATACTTAAAAGAGACACAGATGTTTAGAATGGACTTTTGGACTCTGTGGGAGAGGGAGAGGGTTAGATGATTTGAGAGAATGGCATTGAAACATGTATCCTACCATGTAAGAAACAAATCACCAGTCTATGTTTGATACAGGATACAGGATTCTTGGGCTGGTGCACCGGGATGACCCAGAGAGATGATATGGGATGGGAGGTGGGAGGCGGGTTTATGATTGGGAACTCATGTACATCCATGGCTGATTCATGTCAATGTATGGCAAAACCAATACAGTATTGTAAAACAAAATAAAGTAAATATAAAAATTAAAAAAAATAGGTAGACTGAGTTCCTTAGAAGGATGGTGACGTAAACATCTGCAGAGCAGAAAATTAAAGGAAGAGAAACTGGTGACAGCTCACTCAAAGCAACTCTTTCCTTTGTTGGCATCCCTTTCTCAAAAGGAAGCAAACTAAGCCCTTGAAAAATACCTGAAAATTCACCACAACCTGCTACAATAACTTACTGAAACAAATTACAGGCAAATGGTAACTATGAAGAGGGAGAAGGGGAGTTTCAAATCATGAGAACTGATGAGCTGCTTTTGGTGGGGAGGAGTATGATAAAGGGAAGAAAACATTTTCCCTCTGTCTCCAAGTTTTCTTTAAAAAATGCAGTTTGCTTTTGTGTAGGTGGCTAAAACATTGGATGACTAAGTGCCGCAAATGTAATTCACAGAGACCAAGGGTAAGGTCAACGAGACGATGGCAAGGAGTGTCGGCTACAGATGCCTGCTAGTTAACCAACAGACTTATATGGGAAAGGAACTTCGTTGTAGACCCGTCCGATTAATCTTACAGTAGTTTCACATCTACTCAACACACCAAAATCAACTCCGAGTCCTCACTGCGGCCAGGAAAGCAATTTCCATATTCCTCCCATACTCCACTCAGTCTTAAAATTCTCTGTTTCCTACTCTTAATCAAATTCTGACATTTTTAATACCTTCTTCCCACAGCATATTCTTCATCTTTAATCAGTGGTTCTGAATTCTGGAAATGTGCTTGAAACAGCTGTTGTTTCTCCAAGGTGTGCTTTCCCCCTTGTTTGTGGTTGCCCGGGGTTATTTTGCATAAATGAAACTTAATATGTTTCAGAGAATTTAGATAAACACTGGCCAGGATGACTGGGAGTGAAAAATAGACACATTAAGGTATAGAAAAACATCCACATAGAGCACTTGAACCTCCTTATAACCTGTTTGGAGAAAACATATAGACTGTACTAAACTTCACTAAGGTTATTATGGTCAGGCTGTTTGAAGCATTGTCTTTCCCTCCTGCCTTTTTTCCACCTTCCAATGTACTTAAGAAAATTGAAAAAATTTTAATGAATCAATTTAAAATATTTTATTTCCTAAAAGCTTTTTTTTCCTATTGTAATGTGCAGGACCCTTCTCCTTTGATGGGAGAGAGACCTGAATCTAGGTCGAAAAGCTTATGTAAAAAGAAACTATATTAAAAGGGATACTCTGCTTTTCAAATCTTTGTTTTCTCTTAATCTAGCTAAGGCATATCCAATTGTCTTCATGAAAAAAAAATAGGTGGATTGATTATATTTTTCTACAAATAAAGTATGAATTTAAATATAAATAAGGAAACAAATTCAATAACTCACTAGTTTCATGTACAAATTTATTATGTTTTACAGCATTATTGCATAACAATCAACACTATATATGCTTAAATTGCATAACCTTATGATTTGATGTACATAAACATTGTAACACAATGTTAACTTGATTTACACAATCAAGTTAACTAAGACATCCATCAGCTCATATATTTATCTCAATTTTTTTGTGTGTTTTGAGAACACATGATTTACTCTGCAAATCTCGACTACAGAATACCACATTATTCACTAGAGTTCCTATGCTGTACAGAGCTTACTCATCTAAGAATTTACTCATAACTTTGTACCCTTTGACCTATATCTCCCCATCCCTCCACCCTTACCCCTGACAATCACCATTCTACCATTTCACTTGTTTTCTCCATGATATCATTATTTTTTAATAGATAATAAAATATAGATAGATTTTTTGATAGATAATAAAATATCATTATTTTTTAAATGTCTCTGTAAGACTTCAGGTTGAATATACTTGGGGACCTTTATTCACTGCAGATGGTGACTGCAGCCATGAAATTAAAAGACACTTAGTCCTTGGAAGGAAAGTTACGACTAACCTAGATAGCATATTGAAAAGCAGAGACATTACTTTGTCAACAAAGAACCGTCTAGTCAAGGCTATGTTTTTTCCAGTGATCATGTATGGATGTGAGAGTTGGACTGTGAAGAAAGCTGAGCACCAAAGAATTGATGCTTTTGAATTGTGTTGGAGAAGATTCTTGAGAGTCCCTTGGACTGCAAGGAGATCCAACCAGTCCATTCTAAAGGAGATCAGCCCTGGGTGTTCTTTGGAAAGAATGATGCTAAAGCTTCAGTACTTTGGCCACCTCATGCGAAGAGTTGACTCATTGGAAAAGAGTCTGATGCTGGGAGGGTTTGGAGGCAGGAGGAGAAGGGGATGACAGAGGATGAGATGGCTTGATGGCATCACCAACTTGATGGACGTGAGTTTGAGTGAAGTCTGGGAGTTGGTGATGGACAAGGAGGCCTGGCATGCTGTGATTCATGGAGTTGCAAAAAGTCAGACACCACTGACCGACTGAACTGAACTGAACTGATTCTTCACGTATTTGGATGTTCATCCTTCCTCCCAGATTTGGGAAGTTTTCAGCCATCATGTCTTTAAATAAACTTCCTGCTTCACCCTTCTCCCTCTAGGATGCCTATAATTTGTTTATTTATGGCACTCTGTCAATGGAATAGACTTTCTTCATTCTTTTGCTTTCATTTCTTTTTCTTCCTGTTCATAATGTGAAGCACTCTCTCTTCAAGTTTTTAATTTTTTTCCTTCTGCTTAATCAAGTGTGCTATTGAAGCTTCTATGGTATTTTTCATCTCATTCATTGTATTCGTCTGCTCCAGAATTTATGCTTGATTCCTTTACTATTATTTCTGTTTCTTTAATGAGATTCCTGTTTTGCTCATTTATTGTTTAGTCCACTGAGTTATCTATCTGTGCTCTCTTGAATTTCCCTGAGCTTCATTAAATCATTATTTTGAATTCTTTTTCATGTAATGTATAGATCTTTATTTCTTTGGAGTTGTTTACCAAAAAAGTCACTGTGTTTCTTTGGTGGTGCCATGTTCTTGTGTTTTTCATGTTTCTAGTGACTTTGCTTTGATGTTTACACATTTGAGAGAGCACTTATCTCTTCCAACTTTTTGGATACCTTTGGGGAAATTTTTAACCCTGCATGTGGCTGTAAAGGCACCAGCTGGGTAAGGTGCAGAATCTCCAGTTGTGGGGAGGGTACATAGTGAGCATAGTATCATGCTTTCTTGTCACCTGAAGTAAACTTTGGCTAAGATTATGGGGTCCTCAGTGACCAAGTCAGGCTGCAAGTATCTGTGTAACAGCAACAGCTTGGGCTCTTGAGGTTCTAGGTGGTGCAGACTGCTATGTTCTTTTATTCTCCTTTTTGTCCTTGGGGAGGTTTCAGTTGAGAGAACCATCTTGGTGTTGGGTCAGGTGCACAGGCACTCAGAGTGGCAGTGATCAGTTGGGTAGAGCAGTGGTGAAAACTGCAGGTTCTCTCTACAAAGGCTGTAGAAGTCCACTGATGTCCAAGATTGATGAGTTCCCTCATCTCTTGTGTCTTCTGCATTAGCAGGTGGATTCTTTACCATTGGGCCACCTGAGAAGCTTACAGTTGATCATATAGAAATCCTTTATAGTTGATATTCTGAGAGTAGAAATCTTTTTAAAAATGATGTTTTCCAGTTATTCTTTTGGTTTATAAATTTAAAATGATATTATAATAGCTAAATCATGATATATTTTAGGAAATGTTCTTAATTTATTTCAAAGGAAGCTCTGGAAACAATATGGAGATAGTTCAGTTCAGTTCAGTCGCTCAGTCGTGTCTGACTCTTCACGACCCCATGAATCGCAGCACGCCAGGCCTCCCTGTCCATCACTGTCTCCCGGAGTTCACTCAGACTCACGTTCATCCAGTCAGTGATGCCATTCAGCCATCTCATCCTCGGTCGTCCCCTTCTTCTCCTGCCCCGAATCCCTCCCAGCATCAGAGTCTTTTCCAATGAGTCAACTCTTCTCATGAGGTGGCCAAAGTACTGGAGTTTCAGCTTTAGCATCATTCCTTCTAAAGAAATCCCAGGGTTGATCTCCTTCAGAATGGACTGGTTGGATCTCCTTGCAGTCCAAGGGACTCTCAAGAGTCTTTTCCAACACCACACTTCAAAAGCATCAATTCTTTGTTGCTCAGCCTTCTTCACAGACCAACTCTCACATCCATACATGACCTCAGGAAAAACCATAGCCTTGACTAAACGGACCTTAGTCGGCAAAGTAATGTCTCTGCTTTTCAATATGCTGCCTAGGTTGGTCATAACTCTTCTTCCAAGGACTAAGCGTCTTTTAATTTCATGGCTGCATTCACCATCTGCAGTGATTTTGGAGCCCCCCAAAATAAAGTCTGACACTGTTTCCACTGCTTCCCCATCTATTTCCCATGAAGTGATGGGATCGGATGCCTTGATCTTTGTTTTCTGAATGTTGAGCTTTAAGCCAACTTTTTCACTTTTCTCTTTCACTTTCATCGAGAGGGTCTTTAGTTCTTTCTGCCATAAGGGTGGTATCATCTGCATATCTGAGGTTATTGATATTTCTCAGGGCAATCTTGATTCCAGCTTGTGTTTCATGTTAATTATCAACTCCCTGAAATCTCACAATTCAAACATATCATTCTTATAGTTTGCACTGAAAGTTAGAAGCTTGTCTTTCTAACTTTGGCTTGGGATGGTTTACTTTTTACTCAAAATCCTCATTGATTTCTAGAAAACAATATTTCAAGGAGAAAAGTTAATTTTTAAAATAAAGTAAATTAGAAAGAGTTGAGGTTTATCAGCTGATGAAGTTGATCAGCACATCTCAATATAAATATATTCACTTAAGAGTATCTAAAGTCAGATGTTAGATCTCATTTCTGGAAACTAGACTTTCTCAGTGTTTTTCCTTATTTTTTTTGTCTCTTTAATATGGTCTTTTGTTGTCTGTACCTTCATGGAATGCAGTTTAGATGATGGTAGAGGACATAAATAATGGTAGCCCACATTTCCTGTACTTCCCTGGAATTATCTCCAGGTCCCCTCAACTTTCCACATGCACGTCTCCCTCTTCACCTTTTCATAAGACAAGGAGTTAGTATGGGGACAGACTCTTATCATGAATGTATTGAAGAGATCTATGTATTTCCTCTTTTTGTTATTCAAGTCAACATCTGTTTACTAGTATTATTGTTTGGTTGTTGTTGTCCTTAATGCTTTGCTTTTTTGTTTCTTCCTTTTTTTGCTGTTTTTGGTATTTTTATCTTTAAAAGCTATTTTTAGTTAATTAATCAATTTGGTTGCATCAGGTCTTAGTTGCAGTGAATGGGTCTTTGTTGGGTCATGCAGCATCTTTCATTGTGGACTGTCTCTAGCTGAAGGTTGGGCTTAGTTGCTCTGAGCCATGTGAGATCGTAGTCCTTCTCCAGGGATTGAACTGCATCCCATGCACTGCAAGGCAGATGCTAACCACAGGACCACCAGGGAAGTCTCCTGGGTGCTTTTCTGTAGATGGGGAGGAAAATGAACTCTTAAACTGTGCTGAAATCAGTACCTTAGGTTCACCACACAGTCTCAGTGACTTAATTACCACTACTCAGTAGACAGCTCTGTCTGTAAGGGTCTGGGACTGAGACTGTTAGGTGTCATTTCTAGGGCTATAAAGAGATCCGACATCACAGTCCTTCATGGCTCAGCGCAGGATCAAATTCAGTGAGAGGCAAAGTGATAAAGTGATGTTAGAATAGATGCTTGTAATGCTCACAAGCAGGCAGGCAAGCATTGCGCTGCTATAACTACTCATTGGGCCACATTTGTATGATCAGAGGAAGAGAGAGGAGGGGGAGAAGATCATCTTTGTCTTTCTTGAGTAGATGTCATGTTCCCATCATCAGGTCCTCCCTCAGGTAGGACAGGGAAATTTACTTGCCCCTCTTGTTATAGTCAGGCCAGGACTGTTGTGGAACTTTGAAATATATTTTCAGTTCTCAGTATGATGACTGAGTCATTTCCAGAGTCACTAAGTATATTTTGCACACTGTATAATGTTAGTTGTGGTAGATACATATTTGTCATGAGGCAGGAATATCTTAATAGCTGTCAGCATCAGAATTACTTTTAGAAAAAGAAAATGTATTTAAGTTGATTAATATGTTTTGAGATTTAAAATAAGAATAATAATGTACCTGTCAATCTAATAGAGAGACAAAGAAGGGAGTGGAGTTGTGGTGGAAAGTTGTGTGGAATTTAAAGTCACCCCACCCATTACTTCCCAGATGTTGAGTGAAGTTGCCAAACTCAGAAATGTTTATTGTGAGTAGGTATGAGTGTGTATATGTGCTGTGTGTCTGTGGATGTATATATAAACCAGTGAAGGGGCTGGGTATTGTTCTGACACAGGACAAGTCCACACAGACAAGAACATACTTAGTTAGAGGAAACCCTAAAGACTTTAATCTTCTATAGCTTCCAGAAACTGTAAGGAGATCTCTGGACAATCATGTATTGTGAAATTATGTTTCAGGCCATGTTTAACTAGATCTCCAAGGATCAGAAGGATTCAAAGAACATATGTTTTATTGAGACTGATACATACATGAGGAATGATTACTTGGATGGAGAACAGAACTGGGAGTCAACCCTCAGTTCTGGCTTTTCTCCTGATTAAGGAGAAATAAACATCATTTAAGTTGTAAAATGAGAAAAGTTTTTGGACTAGATTAAGCCAAAAGATTCCTCTCCCACTCTGACTCCACAGAGATCTCCTCTTATATTTTCTCCCATTAGCTATGGAATTTTCTTTTTCACATGGAGATATTTATTCCATCTGAAGTGTATTTGGGGATGTCATGTGAACGGACCTAAATATATTTTTGTTCTTATAATGAGCTGATCTTGCCAATATCATTTGAAAATAATGTATTTTCCCCAATGGTCTGTTATGATCCCCCCATGCTTTACATCCAACCATAAATTAGTTGAAATCCATTAGCTGATAGCCCCTCTCATGATCTCATTGTAGATTTGTAGCCCCCCCCACCCCGCTTTCCTTTAAAAAAATAATACAGAATAAATTTCAGGGGAGTTAAAAAGGTACTACATGTGATTCATGTAACACGTTTGACAGTTTATAAAATAAAAATACCAAAGATATTAAAACTAAACTCAAAACTACAATGTCTTGTAGGATTAACTACCAGAAAAGCATTTAGGTTCATGTATTAAGTCTTCACTACAAGAGACATTTGGGCTTCCTAGGTGGTGCTAGTGGTAAAGAACCTGCCTGCCACTGCAAGAGAGATAAGAGATGTGGATTTGATCCTTGGCTTGGGAAGATTCCCTGGAGGAGACCATGGCAACCACTCTAGCATTCTTGCCTACATAATCCCATGAGCACAGAAGCCAGGAGGGTTATAGTTCACAGGGTCACAAAAAGTTGGACACAACTGAAGAGACTTAGCACACACACTCACACAAGAGACATTTACTGAATGCCTATGTCAACTGAAAACAAAACAAAACAAAACAAAACATAACCTAAATGTTGAGGGATTTTAGAAGTTCAAGTCCAGGAGGCAGTATCTCAAGTAACCCTGAGAGAATTGTTGAAGAGATAAGCAGGAAACTAGAATATTGCAACAAAGGGCAGTAGGTAGGAACAAAAGATTGCTGTTAGTAAAAAAAAAAAAAAAAAAAGACATTTCAAGTTATGAAATTTAGCACTTTTCTGTACATGGGAAGACGCAACAATCTGGACTCACTGAAATCATTCTTTTGATATGAACCTCAGCTATCTGGGGCCTATATACTATGTTTTCACATCCTGAAATTTCTTGGGGTTCACCGTGGGGAGTGGCTGCAGTTCGATGGCTGTTAAAGGATAAGTATTCTTTCCTTCTTGAGTCCCCTTAGGACTCTCCAGCTCATCATCTGATGTTGGCTGCAATTACAAATAACTGTGAAATCCTTTGTTTACTTACATGGCAGGTAATGTTTCATTTATCACCTACCATATGCCAGAGCTTGACTGAAACTCTAGGAATAGAGAATAAATGAAGATTGAGAGCTGTAATTTGTGTTACTTTATTTACCTTTATTTGTTCATTGTCTTCTATAAAATGGTTTTCACATATAAAACTTTGTGCTAAGCAATCACTGTCATTAGATGTTAACTGGATCTTAGAGTTTAGAGAAAACAAAAGAAATAAAATTTACTTGTTCAACCCACTATAGATAAGAAGCAGAAATTAGAAGTGTAAGGCTGTAAAGCAGTGGTAGCAACTAGAGGAAGACAACTGATATCAGAGTTAAAGCATGAAAGTTGACCTGAGAGTCAGAAATTCAGAACACAAAATAGCACAAGACTTCCCAAGTGGTACCAGTAGTAAAGAATCTGCCTCCTAATGCAGGAGACACAAGAGACACGAGGTTTGATCTGTGAGTCTGAAAGATCCCCTGGGGTAGGAAATGGCAACCCACTCCAGTATTCTTGCCTGAAAAAATTCCAGGGACAGAGGAGTCTGGCAGGCCATAGTCCATGGAGTCACAAGGAACTGGACATGACTGAATGCACATGCACACAGAAAAGAGGACAGAAAAGTAAAACTCTGTGCTTAGCATGGTGGCAAGTGTTCCTATGTTCCTCCTTCATTTGGCATAATAATAGCATATGTCCTTACCCTTGAAGAAAAGGTAAATTTCACTAAGTATCTTTGGTTAAAGACAGATACACTTGATTTTTGCTTTAGAATAATTTTTTTCCCTGAAAATTAGTTAAGTTTTAGAAACAAAGAAGATATGCAGATATATTCAAATTCAACTCTACTGTCAGACACTGTTATGGATTTTTTTTTCAAAATATAACTTTATTTTATGTTTTGGTCACACCATTCAACATGGGGGATCTTAATTCCCTAACCAGGGATTGAACCTATGTCCCCTGCAATGGAAACACATGGTCTTAACCACTGGACTGCCAGGGAAGTCCCTTGTGATGGATTTTTCACAAATGTTATTTCATCTAGTTTGATGCATACATGATAATAAAATTTGTATTATTATTCATACTTTTACAAATTGAAAAACTTACCCTGAATTGGTTCAGTAACTCACTCCAAACCACACCACTATTTGGTGACTGTCTTGGAGCAGGTCTGCTATTTTGACTTCATGTGATGCAGTATAAAATGATGCTTATGATACCATCTAGTCAGAGATCTCTAAGTTTGAATTTCAGTTTTGACATTAACCACTGGCTGTAAGAAACAATTTGGTCTTTCTAAGACAGAGCTTCCTCATAGGTAACATGGAAATAGTGACATAGTTAAATAATCATGATGATTTGATGAGATAAAATATGCAAAATACTATACACGGTGCTAAGTACTTTGTAATCACTCATAAAATAGATATATTCTCTGCCTCTTGTTTGGGAGATTTCTGTTATCTGAGAGGGCATATTTAATGGCAAAACCAATACAGTATTGTAAAGTAATTAACCTCCAATTAAAATAAATAAACTTATATTAAAAAAAAGAAAAAAAAAGGTAACTTAGTCCCTTGGAATTCAGGAATTCAAAATAAATTATATTTATATTAGATTTAATATATGGCAAACTGTGCTCACTTTGTTCTAGTAATTGACCAATGAATGTACTTGGGATATTTTTGTCTGAGAGTCATCTGTTTTCCTACTCTTTAACTTTGTAATCCTTGTATTTCTAATCCTAGAAGTCATATTTCAAGGTCTTGCTATTTGGCATCAAAAGAAGTAGTTGAATGTGTGTTGAAAAATTAGTATAAAGCTAATTCAAACAGTTTGAGGAGAAAAATAAAATTATTATATGTGAAATTATGTAAACATACTAACTAGAAAGAATTAGCTTTAAAATAATGGGATACATAATGTTTGGCAGAAATCAACACAATTCTATAAAGCAATTATGCTTCAATTAAGAAATAAATTAAAAATTAAAAAAAGTCCTCCTGGTGATAAAATAATGGGATTCATATAAATTTTACATCATATCACTTGTTCCAAGTAGATACCAGCAAAACAGTCTGACTTGTCAACAACTGATATAAAAGCAAATTCCCAATATGTTTTGCTCTTTCCACACTGTTTTCTATTCTCCACAAAAAATCTAGAGGGATCTTTCAAGTCAGTTCATGTGACCATCTATTAAAATTACCTAAAGCCTTTGACTGTGTGGATCACAATCAACTGTGGAAAATTCTTCAAGAGATGGGAATACCAGACCACTTGACCTGCCTCAGGAGAAACCTATATGCAGGTCAGGAAGCAACAGTTAGAACTGGACATGGAACAACAAACTGGATATAAACAGGAAAAGGAGTACACCAAGGTTGTATAATGTCACCCTGCTTATTTAACTTCTATGCAGAGTACATCATGAGAAACGGTGGACTGGAAGAAACACAAACTGGAATCAAGATTGCCAGGAGAAATATCAATAACCTCAGATATGCAGATGACACCATCTTTGTAGCAGAAAGTGAAGAGGAACTAAAAAGTCTCTTGATGAAAGTGAAAGAGGAGAGTGAAAAAGTTGGCTTAAAGCTCAACATTCAGAAAACGAAGATCATGGCATCTGGTCCCATCACTTCATTGGAAATAGGTGGGGAAACAGTGGAAACAGTGTCAGACTTTATTTTTTGGACTCCAAAATCACTGCAAATGGTGACTGCAGCCATGAAATTAAAAAGCACTTACTCCTTGGAAGGAAAGTTATGACTAACCTAGATAGCATATTGAAAAGCAGAGACATTACTTTGCTGACTAAGGTCCATTTAGTTATGGTTTTTCCTGAGGTCATGTATGGATGTGTTTTTTTTTGTGGCCATGCCACACTGCACATTGAATCCTAATTCCTTGACCAGGGATTGAACTCCCAACCTCTGTGCTTGAAGGTCGGAGTCTTAACCAGTGGACCACAAGGGTAGTGACTGTCCCATTATTTTCTGTGCATAGCACTTACCAGCACACACAAGTATATTTGAACCAGAGTATTCAGTGTGATATTCTTAGTACAATACTATTAGGAGAAGTTTATGTTTTCTCCCATTACTGCCTAATAATATTCTTTGTAGTACCTCTGTTTACCACCTTTGTTAGCATCTTGGGCATGGTCCTTAGCTTTTTTCACTTCTACAAATTAGATCCATAATTACAGTTCTCAGCCTCATTTTCCTCTATTCCTTATTTTGACATTTCTAATAAACTAATATCAACTTTTGATAGCTACTATCCATGGCATCTCTAGACCACTAATTCTTACATCATCTATAACCACTATATTATTTGGCTCATATATCAGTTTTTTTTTTTTCTCAACAGCTGTATTTATCCTGGTACATGTGGTGTTAGTGGTAGAGAACCTGCCTCCCAGTGCAGGAGAACCTTAAGAACCTTGGGTTTGATCCTTGGGTTGGGAAGATCCCTTGGAGGAGGGCATGGCAGCCCACTCCAGTATTCTTGCCTGAAAAATCTCATGGACAGAAGAGCCTGGCAGGCTACAGTCCATGGGGTCACAAAAGCTGGACACAACTGAAGTGACTTACCACCACCACATATTTATCTCCAATATCTTTAAAAGGTTAATCTTTGTGCAACTTGTTTTCTGCTATTGTTTCACAGGTGCAACTTTGATCTTTATTAATTAGACTTCTTTTAATGTCTTTTTCTGATTGGTTTAGTATTACTATTTCATGTGTTTGAGTATTTTGGTTTGTTATCTGGTTTTATGGTCTTCATACTTTTCAGATAACTCGAGTTGTTTGACAGTTTCAAATTCAAATTTCTTAACAATTGCATTGTGCCTCTTGCAGCAAAGTGAGAGGTAGGAACTGCCAGAGTTCATGTTCCTTACTTTGTCAACAAGATGAGAAAACGATGAGACAGTGGCTTTGCATCTAATCTTCTGTATCCTTTCTCAGCTTTGGGTGGTCCCTTGTCAGTTGCCTCTCCCTCACCCTGAACATCTATCATCTTTAGGCACGGAAATCCTTGTGACTGTTCCCACTTTATTTGCTATTCTCATCCACAGGCTCTCACTAGTGCCCTAAGATATCCTTTTCCTCTTGGTTCAAAACTTATCTGATTTATGTTTTTCAAATATTCTTGAAAGTGAATTCTCTTTTGTGTTTCTGAGAGAATCCATGCATTTACTCTATTTAAAAATATATTTCCAATATGTTTATGATCTGATCAAAAGATAGAGACTGTAGAATTTACTTACAAAATGACTTATAAACATAATGAAGGGCATAATTTAATTTAGAATAGAAATTTTAATTAAGTATAAAATTGATTACAACATTTCTTTAAATGATTTAGAGATGTCTCTGAAAGTCCTTGACTGTGTATCTTTTCTAATAAAATTCTGGAAGTATTCTTGAAAAACTTGTTCTTAGCCTAATATTTCTTGTGCCAAGTAAGTTCTCTGCATGATGTTTATAGTTTGCAAAGATATTATTATTGGCTAGTAGTGGTACTGATTGGTTTTATATTTATAGTATCATGTAGTACTCATTTTATTGATATTCATAATATACTGCTAAAAACCTATATAATTTTAAGAATCCATATTATTTGGGGATGGATAAGAAAAATTAATGTTGAGAAATCAGGAAATTTAGCCAGAGCTATACACATGTCTGAATCAGAAGTAAGTTCCTGACCATTTTAAGACAGAGAAAATACACTGCTTTTGTTCTTGAAAAAGTTTGCTATAGCGACATGAATGCATGTTGGACTTACTCTTTATTTCCTGAAGTACATAGAAGTCAGTGTTTATTGGAAGACTCTAATCAAAATACTGTCATACCAGGAAAATGATATCTCTTTTCTGAACTTACAGATAGGAAGAACAATAGTTATTTAAAGAACTGGTTTGGAAATCCCTGGTGTCTCCTAGGTAAAGAATCCACCTGCAAGGCAGGAGACCACCTGCAATACAGGAGATGTAGATTTGATCTTTGAGTTGGGAAGATCCCTGGAGAAGGAAATGGCTGCCCACTCCAATATTTTTGCCTAGGAAATCCCATGGACAAAGGAGCCTGGCAGGCTATAGTCCATGGGGTCACAAAAGTCAGACACGACTAAATAGCACTACCACACAAGCATATTCAACCTGAAAATTAAAAAAAATAAATAAAAAGATGTCAGTCTACCAAGGTTAGCTTCAGTCCCAGTCTCATCTTTATATGGCTCAGGAGAGTAGATGATGTTAAGATGGAGAGAGGTTATTCATTAGGTTCTATTAGGGCAAAAACTGATGGAAAAGATTTAAATAAACAGAAAGCTACTTGACTGTTAGTATGAGTTAGTATACTTTCAAGAAAAGACCACTAAGAGCAAAATATAGCCTTATAATTTAAAAGGTCTCTGATATTCCTACAGGGAAAGAAAGCTTACCTTGGTCTCTAAATTTCAGTGCAAACAGAGTTAATAAAATAATGACTTGCTCCACCCTAAATTTGTGTTTATGAATCCAACCAGTGTAGAAGTTTCCATTGAAATTGCTAGATTTCTTTCTTCTATCTCTTTTTTTTAAGTTCTTTGGATATGATTTTTGGCCTAGTTATGATGTTACTCATTTGTTTTTGGATCAGGTTTTACCATGTGGCTGAGATTTTTTGTGTTGTTGTAATACTAAGTTGCACCATTGCTATTCTAAAAAAAGTGGAACTGAATTGAAATTAAACCTCAAAAAACTTCACCATGTTAAAGCAGTGTTGAATATCTGACTTGAACTCACTAGGGCAAGGAAGGGCAGGGCAAGGCAGGGTCGTTCATTGTTGTATCAGATGATTTGTGTTAGAAGAACCAAGTGAGGAAATAGTGGGTTTACATATTAGCACTGAAAAAAGACGATAGAAGTCCTGAGTTGATCTGGTATTTTAAATAAATGTGAGCTGTAAAATGCAAACTTATTATGAAAATGCAGTTTATTTTATTTTAACAGATAGCTAAAAGTAAAAGATGTTTAATACTTTAGGCAAATAAGATTTTTTCATCTTCTTAGAGGAACATGCTGCATTCAGTATGATGTTGAATCTTCCTATCCAAATATTCTGCACTAAATTAGCCTTTGGAAAAATTTGTGTTATCATTTTCCTTGAAAAGATTTAGCTCTATGAGGCAGTCTTATTTAAAATTGTAAATGAATTCCTAGCATGTATGTGACAACTTTACTTTATATAGAAAGTTTGAATATTTAAGGATATTAGCATTAAAAGGGTATTAATGTTGCAAAAATAGAGCTTCCCATAATATGAGTGCAAGAAATGATTTCTGCTTCCCCCTAAATCTATAGAGTGGAAAATCATTCATTTTGCTAACACTATATAAATTTTAATCGGTACCCTGTTAGCATGAATGGAATTCACATTAAAAATAACCTGGGTTTTATTATCGCTTAAAACTTTTTCTCAGCATTAAAGCAAAATAGCATTTTCAAGTTAAAAGGATTTGGAAAAAGAGTTCTATTATTTATCTGTAATGTATGCACTTTCCTTTAAAATCTTTTATAGGTGCCTACTAGGTAAAATAAGTAAAAGAAATACTGTGTGCTAGAGGACCTCAAAAACCAAAGGAAATTTCAAACTGATCATACAGATCTCTTTTTGATAAACATATCAATAGTTTGATGGTCTTCCAAAAATACATGATTACCCAGGAGGCCAGATTATTCAGTGGAAATATCACTATGGGTTTTGAAACCCACAAAAAAATGACCTGTGAAAATAACCAAGCCAAAAAAGTTGATGTTGAAGTAGTTTTCTCATGGTTCACACCCATGAAATAGCTTTGTCATGATTTTACATTGGCAACCATTTTATCAAGATAATAATGAGGTAAGGAGATAGGCATTGTGAGCTACCCTAATCTTATTAACCAACGTTTTTCTTTTAAATGGTTCAGTGTAACATTCTTAGTAAACACATGCCATTTACAAAATTTTAGGTAGGGAAAAAAGCGTGAAAGAATTTTGATTTCTATATGTATGCAAATTACTGTTTTTTTAGTAATGGTAAAAGAGCTCTCCTCAGTGCTTTACATGCATTATAACATTTAGTTCTCATGACAACCTTATAAGAAGGGTAATTTTACTATCTGTATTTACAGATGCAGAAAATAAAGCTTAGCAGAGTCGAGCTTTGATACCATATATATACTGCCTTTCCGTGCCAGGGCTTATGGCAGCAGTAAGAGGGAAGGAAAGATGGGTCATTAGTGCTGTGTGTGGGGAGGGGAGGGCTGTTTGATCTTGGATGAAATAAACATAATTTGATATGGAGTGAGTAGAATGCCTAGGGCAAGAATTTTAAATTTAATTTTATAAAGAAGGAAACTTCCCTGATGCCTCAAATCAAAGAATCTGCCTGCCAATGCAGAGACACCAGAGACGCAGGTTCAGTCCCTGGGTTGTGAAGATCCCTTGGAAAGGAAATGCCAACCTACTTCAGTATTTATGTCTGGAAAATCCTATGGACAGAAGAGTTTGGTAGGCTACAGTCCATGGAGTTGTAATGAGTCAGTCACAACTGAGTGACTAACTTTCACTTTCAAAGAAAGCAAAGAAAGTCTAAGGCTATCTTTGAGTCCAGAGGGTGATTTTATTCTAGATCTGGGACAAGGTCTTCAGCAGATGAAAGCAAATTAAAGTCGATCAATAGAGATTTTAGCTAGAAATCTGCAATCATTTGTTTATTTAACAGATATTCATTGCAAAGAAAGAAATCAACACTGGATATTCACTGGAAGAACTGATACTGAAGCTGAGACTCCAATACTTTGGCCACCTGATGTGAAGAGACAGCTCACTTGAAAAAACCCTGATGCTGGGAAAGATTAAAGGCAAAAGAAGAAAGGGGTGGTAGAGGATGAGATGGTTGGATAGCATCACTGACTCAATGGACATGAATTTGAGCAAAATCCAAGAGATGGAGGAGGACTGGAGTTTCTGGCATGGTGCAGTCCCCAGGGCTGCAAAGAGTCAGACTTGACTTAGCTACTGAAGAATGACAATTCATTGAGCACCTCTTGCCTGCCAGCTATTTCTCTAAGTGTTGGGATGCAATGGTGGGCAAAGACTGCAAAGTCTCTGAGCACATATAACTTGTAGTACTGAAAGTAACCATTGAGAGTCACAATAATGAATAAAAAATGTACGTTCAGGTAGTGATAAACTATGAAGAAAGAAAAACAGGATGAGGGGATGGATGGGGAAGGGGAAGAAAGACATTTATTAATGGTGGTCAAAGGTATCTTATCAAGAAGGTGATAACTGTACTGAGACCAGTCCATCCACGTGAAGAGCTGAAGTAGTTGTTAAGAAAGGCAATGCCAAAAAATGGTCAAACTACCGCACAATTGCACTCATCTCACAAGCTAGTAAAGTAATGCTCAAAATTATCCAAGCCAGGCTTCAGCAATACATAAACCGTGAACTTCCTGATGTTCAAGCTGGTTTTAGAAAAGGCAGAGGAACCAGAGATCAAATTGTCAACATCCGCTGGATCATGGAAAAAGCAAGAGAGTTCCAGAAAAACATCTATTTCTGCTTTATTGACTATGCTAGAGCCTTTGACTGTGTGGATAAAAATCAACTGTGGAAAATTCTGAAAGAGATGGGAATACCAGACCACCTAACCTGCCTCTTGAGAAATGTGTATGCAGGTCAGGAAGCAACAGTTAGAACTGGACATGGAACAACAGACTGGTTCCAAATAAGAAAAGGAGTACGTTAAGGCTGTATATTGTTACCCTGCTTATTTAACTTATATGCAGAGTACATCATGAGAAAAACTGGACTGGAAGAAACACAAGCTGGAATCAAGATTGCTGGGAGAGATATCAATAACTTCAGATATGCAGATGACACCACTCTATGGCAGAAAGTGAAGAGGAGCTAAAAAGCCTCTTGATGAAAGTGAAAGAGGAGAGTGAAAAAGTTGACTTAAAACTCAACATTCAGAAAATGAAGATCATGGCATCCGATCCCATCACTTCATGGGAAATAGATGGGGAAACAGTGGAAACAGCGTCAGACTTTATTTTTTTGGGCTCAAAAATCACTGCAGATGGTGACTGCAGCCATGAAATTAGAAGACGCTTACTCCTTGGAAGAAGAGTTATGGCCAACCTAGATAGTATATTCAAAAGCCGAGACGTTACTTTGCTGACTAAGGTCTAGATCATGGCATCCGATCCCATCACTTCATGGGAAATAGATGGGGAAACAGTGGAAACAGCGTCAGACTTTATTTTTTTGGGCTCAAAAATCACTGCAGATGGTGACTGCAGCCATGAAATTAGAAGACGCTTACTCCTTGGAAGAAGAGTTATGGCCAACCTAGATAGTATATTCAAAAGCAGAGACGTTACTTTGCCAACTAAGGTCCGTCTAGTCAAGGCTATAGTTTTCCTGTGGTCATGTATGGATGTGAGAGTTGGACTGTGAAGAAGGCTGAGTCCTGAAGAATTAATCCTTTTGAACTGTGGTGCTGGAGAAGACTCTTGAGAATCCCTTGGACTGCAAGGAGATCCAACCAGTCCATTCTGAAGGAGATCAGTCCTGGGTGTTCACTGGAAGTGATGATGCTAAAGCTGAAACTCCAGTACTTTGGCCACCTCATGAGAAGAGTTGACTCAATGGAAAAGACTCTGATGCTGGGAGGGATTGGGGGCAGGAGGAGAAGGGGACGACCGAGGATGAGATGGCTGGATGGCATCAGTGACTCGATGGACGTGAGTCTGAGTGAACTCCGAGAGATGGTAATGAACCGGGAGGCCTGGTGTGCTGTGATTCATGGGGTCACAAAGAGTCGGACACGACTGAGCGACTGAACTGAACTGAACTGAGGAAGAGGAATGCACAAATATAAAGTTCTGTTCTAAATGTTTTCAGGAACAAGTAGAAGCTGGGTGTGAGTAAAGGAATAGTTGGTGAGGGTAATAAGTATGATGGGATGTGAAGTAAATTAAGTAGAATGCTGCTTATGATTATATATTATTTTTATAATATAAATATATTTCAATTTTTAGATACTTGAAAATTTGAATAAGTGTGTTCAGTTCAGTTCAGTCACCCAGTCATGTCAGACTTGTTTTGACTCCATGGACTGCAGCACACCAGGTTTCCCTGTCCATCACCAACCCTCGGAGCTTGCTCAAACTCATGTCCATCAAGTTGGTGATGTCATCCTACCGTCTCATCGTCTCTCTTCCCCTTTTCCTCCCCTGTTCAGTCTTTCCCAGCCCCATGGTTTTTTTTCTAATGAGCTGGCTCTTCGAATCAGTTGGCTAAAGTATTGGGACTTCAGCTTCAGCATCAATTCTTCCATGAATATTCAGGACTGATCTCCTTTAGGATGGATTGGTTTGATCTTCTTGTAGTCCATGGGACGCTCAAGAGTCTTCTTTAACACCACAATTCAAAAAGCTTCAATTCTTTGGCACTCAGCTTTCTTTATGGTCCAACTTTCACATTCATACACGACTACTGGAAAAATCTGGGAGAGGGGAAAATAACTTCATATTGGAATATGAACAGAAAGATGATTATAACAAACTCAAAATGTCAAAGTTTCTGTAAAGAAATGTTTGCACATTATCTGAACTGTTGCCACTTATCCTGAAACTGGGATTTCTTTTGACTTTAAGAGCACCTTCATTTTCTTATTTTTCTATGACTATAATAGATAAATTAGCTTACCTTCTCTTTCTGATCTCTATATTTTAGATTTTGATAGTATAATTGATCTATCAACTATAGATATATAGATAGATATTTAGCTAATTTTAATGTACCTGTTCAATTATTATTTAAATAAATATCCAAAATGAAAGTCCTGGGCTAAGTAGGATACACATTTTACATTTGAATAGTAAGATATTTAACATTTACAGATGTGTAAAGAATTCAAAGGACTTCCCCTGCATTTTTGCAATCTCACATATAGTTAAAGTATTGCAATAAGCACTTAGAATTGGGGTCTTGGAAATTAATAATTCTGTATTTATTTGTAGCATTAACTTTGGTCCAGTTATAGTCTACACATTCTTCTTGCTATTTTTATTATTTATTTTATTGCTTATTTTTATTTCAATTCCAATAATAAAAGACTCTCTCCCCCCAATTCTATGATTGTGGTCTCCTGGATGAATGAAAAAATTCAAAATTATTTAAGAAATTTCAGAACTCTTCAAATCAAGGTTGTGTTCACAAATGGCTTAAAATTTGACAAATGTGTTTCAAAAATGCAAGCAATTTTGAATATTCTTCTGTGTGATTTTGCCACAGATATATTTCATAATTCTGTACTAAGTTCAAATGTTATTTATTAGATTTCAGTGTTTCAAAGTCTCCCTTTGCAGCTGCAGATGATAACCTCTCAACTACACTGATGAATTTATGGGAGTTGTACATGAGGAGGTGGCTGCCAGCTGTTCAGATCACAGTTCAGTTTGGATAAAAACAAGGTCTGAGGAAAAAATAAAAGATACAAATGACCTTATTTACAAAACAGAAATTGACTCACAGAAGTAGAAAACAAATTTAGGGTTACCAAAGAGGAAAGGGTTGGGGGAGAGATAAATTAGAAGTTTGGGGTTAATACACAAACACTACTATACATTAAATAGATAACCAACAAGGACTCACTACATAGGACAGAAAGCTATGCTAAATATCTTTCAATTATTTGTCCTATCCTATACATGTATACTCACTTAACACTTGGTGAAGGAAAAAAGCATTAGCTTTTGTTTCAGACATAAAATATGAAAAGATTAATCAGCCAGTAGTTATGTCTCCCTTGAAAGGTTTATCCTATTTCACCTGAATTTCCTCATTTGCAAAAGACAGGTCAAAGCTACGTCTTAATAACACTTTACATGTATTTACCATTTAATTGTTTGGATTTGAGGGTAAAAGCATTTTACCTTAATTAGCTTTTACATAAACACTGTCCTTTTACACTCTTTAAAATCATTGAGGATGTTATAATGCTTTTATTTATTTCTATCAATGTTCTTTGCATTATAAATTAAAAATGAAAAGCTTAACTAATACAGTCTTGTACATGAATTTTATTTCAATAAAACTAGAATAAGACAAAAGAAAGTAAAAGGTAAAAAGCTTAAAAATACCTCTGAATTATTTAAAAACAGTAATTTTAAGGAATCTATTGCATAATAAATTAAATTATGAGATGTGTATAAGAGACAGGACCACATTTAAGTTGCATTATAAATTAAAAATGAAAAGCTTAACTAATACAGTCTTGTACATGAATTTTATTTCAATAAAACTAGAATAAGACAAAAGAAAGTAAAAGGTAAAAAGCTTAAAAATACCTCTGAATTATTTAAAAACAGTAATTTTAAGGAATCTATTGCATAATAAATTAAATTATGCTTTTTCATGAAAAATACCTATTATTCTTCAAAAAAGTAAACAATGAGAAGACTGACATTACATACTTGCAAATCTGTCCAATATATTCAATAGGAGAGGACAGAAATCTTTTATCTGTTTTTGTATCTATTTTTCAATATATTGCTTTTATTAAAATATATGAAGAAAATTCAGCCTCATGCAGATATGTAGTTGGAGAGCAAAGCAATATTTCAATTGTCTTTTCTGATAATTGTGAACATTCTGCTTTGATATTACAAAGACAAGATGAATGTCAATTTCTATTTCATCATACACAAATGTAGAAAGATATGTGCATGATTTAATAATCTAATTCATCATAGTTTTAAGTGAATAAAATATTTTATGTATATATCCTGTCTTTGCCAACAAATGTCCACATAGTTAAAGCTACGGGTTTTCCAGTAGTTATGTGTGAATATGAGAGTTGGACCGTAAAGAAGGCTGAGCAAGGAAGAATAGATGCTTTTGAACTTTTGTTGGAGAAGACGCTTTTTGATCAATGCAGTCAACCCTAAAGGAAATAAACCCTGAACATTCATTAGATGGACTGTTGCTGAAGGTGAAGCTCCAATACTTTGGCCAACTGATGAGAAGAGCCAACTCATTAGAAAAGGCCCTGATGCTGGGAAAGACTGAAGGCAAAAGGAGAAAGGGGAAGCAGAGGATGAGATGGTTGGATTGCATCACCAATGCAATGGATATGAATATGAGCAAACTCTATGGCACCCCATTCCAGTACTCTTGCCTGGAAAATCCCATGGGCAGAGGAGGCTAGTAGGCTGCAGTCCATAGAGTCACGAAGAGTCGGACACGACTGAGCGACTTCACTTTGACTTCTCACTTTCATGAATTGGAGAAGGAACTGGTAACCCACTCCAGTGTTTTTGCCTGGAGAATCCTGGGGACGGGGGAGCCTGGTGGGCTGCCATCCATGGGGTCGCACAGAGTCAGACACAACTGAAGTGGCTTAGCAGCAGCAGCAGCTGAGTGATAACAAGGGAGGCTGGAGTGCTGCATGCTGGAGTCCATGCAGTTGCAAAGAGTTGGACACAACTTAGCGACTGAACAACAACAAAAATCCTGTCTTATGCCCTGTTATTTTTCAATAATGTAACATATAACAGCAGAGTCTTTCTAGTGAGTCAAATTAATCCTAGCTCTTGAGCCTTCTAGTTGTGTGAAATTCTTAAAATTTCTGACTCTCAGTTTTGTCAGAGTTGTTTAATATGTTTGGGTGTGCGTACTAAATCACTTCACAGTCCTTCCACAGAATATTCAGGGTTGATTTCCTTTAGGATTGACTTTTTTGATCTACTTGCAGTCCAAATAGAGTACAGTCACTCAGTCGTGTCTGATTATTTGTGACCCCATGGACTGCAGCATGCCAGGCTTCCCTATCCAATACCAACTCCAGAGCTTGCTCAAACTCATGTCCATCGAGTTAGTGAAGCCATCGAACCATCTTATCCTCTGTCATCCCCTTCCCCTCCTGCCTTCAATCATTCCCAGTATCAGGGTCTTTTCCTATGAGTCAGTTCTTCACATCAGATGGCTAAAGTATTTGAGGTTCAGCTTCAGCATCAGCCCTTCCAATGAATATTCAGGACTGATTTCCTTCCTATAGGATGGACTAGTTGGATCTCCTTGCTGTCCAAGGAACTCTCAAGAGTCTCCTCCAACACCACATCAGTTCAAAAGCATCAGTTCTTCGGCGCTCAGCTTTCTTTATAGTTCAACTGTCACACCCATACATGACTCCTGGAAAAATGATAGCTTTGACTAGATGGATCTTTGTCAGCAAAGTAGTGTCTCTGCTTTTTAATACACTGTCTAGGTATTTAATAGCTTTTCTCTAAAGGAGCAAGTGTCTTTTAATTTCATAGCTGCAGCCACCATCTGCAGTGATTTTAGAGGCCAGGAAAATAAAGTTTGTCACTGTTTCCCATCTATTTGCCACAAAGTGATGGGACCAAATGCCATGATCTTCATTTTTTGAAGTTTTAAGCCAGTGATTTTTACTCTTCTCTTTTACTTACGTCAAGAGGTTCCTTAGTTCTTCTTTACTTTTTGCTATAAGGGTGGTGTCATCTGTGTTTTTGAGGTTATTTGTATTTCTCCCAGAAATCTTGATTCCAGCTTGTACTTCATCTAGCCCAGCATTTACTACGATGTATCCTTCATATAAGCTAAATAAGCAGGATGACAATATACAGCCTTGATGTACTCTTTCCCCAATTTGGAACCAGTCTGTTGTTCTATGTCCAGTTCAAGCTGTTTCTTTTTGACGTGCATACAGACGTCTCAAGAGGCAGGTCAGGTGGTCTGGTATTGCCATCTTTTGAAGAATTTTCTACAGTTTTTTGTGATCCATGGAGTTCTAGGGACTCTCAAGAGTCTTCTCCAACACCACAGTTCAAAAGCATCAATTCTTCTGTGCTCAACCTAAGCCCAATAATCATATTTATATAAAAATATCAACCTAATATAAGAATAGTTAAATAAATGATCCATTACCCTTCTATCACCTTTTAACTGGTATTCTAGAAACTGTAAGTGTCTTTCTCAGTGATAAAAGGGTTAACAGAGTTTTTTTTTTTTTTTTTGCATACAGACGTCTCAAGAGGCAGGTCAGGTGGTCTGGTATTGCCATCTTTTGAAGAATTTTCTACAGTTTTTTGTGATCCATGGAGTTCTAGGGACTCTCAAGAGTCTTCTCCAACACCACAGTTCAAAAGCATCAATTCTTCTGTGCTCAACCTAAGCCCAATAATCATATTTATATAAAAATATCAACCTAATATAAGAATAGTTAAATAAATGATCCATTACCCTTCTATCACCTTTTAACTGGTATTCTAGAAACTGTAAGTGTCTTTCTCAGTGATAAAAGGGTTAACAGAGTTTTTTTTTTTTTTTTTAAACCACACATTTCCTTGTCGTGGCTGTTATGGTTTATTTTTAAAGGTTATGCATAGAAATGAGTAACAATTTTTGTATTAAAGAAAACCTCATTCAAACTATTTCCCACTTTTTCCAGCCAGAATTATATCAAAACAAAACAAATGTCTGGGGAGACAAAAGATCAGACAGGACAAAGTGCAAGAGAAATCATCATGGTAAAAGAAAACTGCAGAAGTTCAGCACAGCAATCCATGTGGGATCTTTAAGAGTACCTCTTGACTCAACAGTTCAAGGTGTGTTTGTCTTTACAGCATTATCTACTGTAAATCTATCCCATTTCAAGCCAACATTACCTGGTTGAATAATTTACTTTTGTCTAGACTTTATAGAATTCATCTCTTACATATAAACAAACTCATGAAACACATTCAAAATTTATTTTCCAAGAGAAGCCAAATAAAGGAGATGGCGAACAACTGACATTGTGAAGAATCTTCAGACACGTTGATTTAAAAAAATATTTATTGAACGGATGTCCACTTTGTTATACTTTTCTACCTCACTGTATTCCTGGTTACAAATGGCATATTCATATTTTGATCATTTTGAGAAAGTTTTGACATACAATTTGTAAAGATAAAGGTTGAAACTGATAACAAAATTATTCATCTTAATCATAATTATCAATTCAAAATGAACATAATTTGGCAATCTTATTAATAACATATGTGTTCAAGGCTCCTTTTCCACATCTTTCTACTTTTAAGTAAATATTCTGAGTATATAGAAAAGACAAAAAATCAGAAACTGTTTTCA
>SJYC01016728.1:0-12186 GCA_006408675.1 Madoqua kirkii
GGAAAAAACTCTGATGCTGGGAAGGGTTGGGGGCAGGAGGAGAAGGGGACGACAGAGGATGAGATGGCTGGATGGCATCACGGACTCGATGAACGTGAGTCTGAGTGAACTCTGAGAGATGGTGATGGACAGGGAGGCCTGGCATGCTGTGATTCATGGGGTTGTGAAGAGTCAGACACGACTGAGCGACTGAGCTGAACTGAACTGAACTGGGGCGACACGCCACAGGGTGTCGGCGTGCAGGGAGACACAAGCGTGAGGAACTGTGTGGTGAGGCTGGAGGCACAGGGGCCGGGGAGGTGGGCGGGGCCTCACCTGGGTGGGGCGTGTAGGGAGCTGAGGTGGCACTGTGATTTCAGCAGCTCTTAGCCCAAGCTTCTGGAAGACCACCGGCAAGCGGCCCATCCCTGGCTCCACAGCTGGGCCTGTTACCTCCCCAGGCACCTTCCTGGGCGACGAGCAGCCTAACAACACATCAGTACCGAGCAGCACAGGACAGCTTGGGGCAATACAGAGCAGTGGAGGGGGATGAGGAAGAATGGATAGATCAGCAAATGCAGGGTGCGGGGAGGAGGTGCAGCTGGGGAAAGAAGAAAAGATGCCATCAACCCCAAGAAGTCGGAATTCGGACTAATGACCTGAAGAGCAGTTCACACTGGTGAAGTGAAAGTAAGAGTGAAGCTGCTCAGCCGTGTCCGACCCTGTGGACTGGAGCCCACCAGGCTCCTCCGGCAAGAGTACTGGAGTGGGGTGCCATTTCCTTCTCCAGGGGATCTTCCCAACCCTGGGATCGAACCCAGGTCTCCAGCACTGTAGACAAGACACGTTACTGTCTGAGCCCCTAGGGAAGTCCTTCAAATTGGTAAAGTCTGAGTCAAAAAATACCTGAACAGCTGCCTCTGCATTCTTTCTCAGGCAGATGGTGAAGGTGGGAATGTGGGAGAGCCCTGAGGGAGATGAAGGGTGTTCTCAGTGAGCAGACAGGAATGAGATGTTACCAGCACCGCTGCCCTCACCCCCACCCCCGCCCCCGAGGGTGGGGTCAGGATGCCTGGGCAATCTTGGGCAAGTCACATGCCTCACAGCTTTACTTTCCTCATCTAAAAAATATGAGTTTGGAGGTACGTCCCACCCTCAAAAACTTCTTGGAATCTACTGCCAGTGGGAGGCTGGACGGCACCAGAGACGTTCACCCACCCGGCAACAGTGTAGTGTCCCTCTCCCCAGGATCCTGGTTGGCAGATGCATTTGCTTTTCTCCCCGCAGATGGGAGAAGGCTCATTTCTGCCATGTTCCCGCCTGAGCGATGACTCAATTCTCAACCCATGGGCCCCAAATGAACCCTTTCCAAACTGAATTCCTGTGCCCCAGATGAATGAGGTTTGGTCACATTCTAAGATATCTTGGGTAGAAACGGAAGCAATGTCATGATGAACATTAGACCTGAGGGGTTTTTGAGACACCCGTGGCCTTTTGGGGTTTTGTGATGGTTGACACAGGGCTTCGACCTCAGGGCGAGGTCCCCCTCTGCGAGGTGCTGCCCACAGCAGAGCCCCTGGAGGCAGGGCTCCAGCCCAGTGCTATCTGGCTTCACTTACATATGGTTCAGCACACCAGTCCCGTTTTGTGTGTGTTTTGAAACTTGGAAGAAAACTTCCAGTGAATCATCTCATCTGCTATTTAATTCATGTTTAATGTCTTTGGAGAGAAATAAAAAACAGTAAGTCATTCTCCCGAAAAGTGGCATCAGCCGGCAAAGACGCTGGGTGCACCAACGGTGACATGCCAGCTGCCTCTTGGTGGCCCCAGGGCTACAGTCTTGAGTTGTCATCAGAGAGTGTATTTATAATCCGAATGAAGACAGCTCCTAAACACTGCCCTTTGCTGTTTTTATTCTTTAAACCACAGCACCAGAAGCCAAAGGTTCTGCAGAGAGAGCTGGCACCAAAGCACAAACTCACACAGAAGGTGTCGGTCAGCACACATTAACAGAGCACCTACTGAGTGGGGGTCACGGTGAAGTGGTGTGTGCGTGATAGGTGGTGATCTGTGTCTGACTCTGTGTGACCCCATGGACACCAGGCTCCTCTGTCCCTGGGATTGTCCAGGCAAGAATACTGGAGTGGGATGCCATGCCCTCCTCCAGGGGATCTTCCCGACCCAGGAACTGAACTCTCATCTATGTCCCCTGCACTGGCAAGCGGGTTCTTTACCACTTAGCATCACCTGGGAAGCCCCTGGTGAAGTGTTGGTGAGGTGCTGGGGATACAGAAATGTACAAGGTACCCCCAAAGTGCTTCCACTCTAGCTGGGAAGGAAGGAAGGTGCGAATCCCTCTTTCCTTCCTTACCCTGAGTTAGTCTGTACTCTGAGTCAAGCGTGATGCTGGTGTGGTGGGGACAGAAAGGGAAGGGAAGGAAGGCAGCATTCCAGGCTTGTAGCTCAGGTCCTTCCCCGATTCTCTTCCCCAAAGACATAGAACTGAGTTTCAGTTTCTCAGGGTGTGGCTAGCAATAATCCCACAACCGATTAGCACAACATCTAAAGCACAGGGCAGCGGTGTAGCTGGTGAGAGGAAGCAAGGAAAGAGGGTGAAAAAGCAGGCAACGAAGGCAAGGGAGGCCCTGGCAGGCAGCCCCAGATCCTCTGCAGGCTTAGCAGTTCAGTAGATCTGCGGCCTTGGCCTGCTGTTCAGTGTTCCCAAGAGCCCATCTTCCTGACCCCTTAAGGTCTTCACATTGCCCATCAGAGCCCCTCTGACTCTGATATTCTGTGACATCCCTGAAGGAGCCAGTTTCCTGGAGATCCTCTGAGGTCCTCAGAATAGCCACCCTGTGACATGGGTGTTGCTAAGTGACCAACGTGCCCCTGGGGTCTGACCAACCCAAGGAAACTTGAGGGTCCCACAGGACAGGAAATGTGAAATGCAGGCTGTCCCAGAAATCATGGCCATGGGCTGGGCGTGGGCTGGATGTGAAGGGAGGAGGATAAGTGTGGGCCCGATGGGAGAGGCGGATGACCTAGGGGGACAGTCCAGGTGGGCTCAGACCTGGCTCAGAAGCCTGGCCAGGGGCCAGCAGTCAGCGAGACCCTGGGACCATCACTTCATCCTTCGTCTGTGCATTAGTGAACCTCTCTCTCTGTCTCACCCCTTGGGAGCTGAGCAAAGACAGACCGGCGGATGCCCTTCCTCTGACCCCTGCTTTTCTCCTTCCTGAGCAGGTGTGAGCCCAGGGTCAGGCCTCCTACTCTCGGCTCCCATGCAGCCATCTCGTGCAGAACCCCACCCGGAGCAGAAGCTCAGGGATGTTGAAGACAGCGAGTCCCTGACCCGAGGCTCCCAATCTGGCAGGCGGGCCAGGACGTGGTCCCCATCCCTCCACTGACTGTGCAGTGGATGAGAATGCCAACCTGTGTGCACCACCGTGTGTGCATGTGTGTGTACGTGCATGTGTGTGTACGTGCATGTGAATACACATCTGCCCACAAGGCCTGTCATACAAGGCCTGTCCCTGTGGTTGAGGGTTGGAGGGGACACCCACAGGAAGTGATATTGCAAAGTCACTGCTGGTCACTCTAAAAATAACCCTCGATGTACAACCTAGAAAGGATTTCCCTTTCCGGGTGCCCTGCCTCGAAGCCACCGCAGTTTCCACTCTGAGGCCACGTCGGGACAGCCAGGTGGACGGCATTCAGAGTCAGCCTGTGGCCTTGCTCTCCTGGCCTTTTGTCCCACAGAAGCCCTGTCTCCATGCCCCTGTTCATCCAGCATCTTTAGAGCAGTGCTTGCTTAAGTCTCTGTGAGCAACAATTACATGTGAAGTGAGCGAGGGGCTCCCCATGTAGGGTGGTCTCGACTGCACTGGGATACTTCTCCTTGTTGGGCTTGTGTTGTGAGTGTCCCACTCCTCACATGTGAACTACACCCCCAGCAGCTGTCTGGCCCATCCCCTCTCCCTGCACTGAGCATCCCCTCCATGACACGGATCTCTTTGCTGCCCCCGAATCCCTCAGATGTGCTCCTGCCACAGACCCTTTGCACTGGCTCTTCCTCTGATACCACACTGTTCCCTCGCCTCCACTGCATCTCTAGGCTCAGCACACTTCTCAGTGAGGCCTTCTCTAACTCCTCTGTCCAAAGCTGTCACCCCAAAACACATTCTTATCCCCTTTCCTACTTTATTTTTTTCTCTGTATTTTACTGAATCCTCTCTCTCTTCCCTGAACTAGAATATGGAGTCCCTGGGGCCAGGTTTTGTTCAAGTCAGTTCTCCACTGGAAGCCCAGAGCCTGGACACTCTAGTGCGAGTGATCAGTACATACTTTGTTGAGGGGATGAGTGAGTGATTGCTGGCAGGAGGCTGGGACCTGCAGCCTTAGCACTTAGGTGTCTGCAGCAGGTAGACAGAGATGAGGACTTGGGGAACAGGCCCTCCTGTCCATCACCAAAGGGAGAGGGGCAGAGAGAAGGGGTCCTGTCACTTCCCATCACTTGGTCCAGGACATCCCAACCAAGGACATTCGTTGTTAGAGGTGCCACCTGCCTCCCAGAGTTTCTGATCTCTTGGGGGTGGGGGGTAAGGGTTACTGAGTCTTTGCTGGGTGAGAAATGAAACACCCAGGGGGCCTTGGGATGGAAGGAGACACCAGGGACCACCCTCTCTGCCCTCTTTGGACCCCTCCACCTGCTCCAGCTCCTGACACCCAGCTACTAGCCTCAGGAGGACCCAACCTGGCCAGGCACCGCCCCTTGTGCCCCTGTGCCCACCCACCAGCCTCCAGCTGGTCCTCTGTACACAAGTGATATCCAGGTAGCCAGAGCCAGCTCCTGCCGTCTCCCCATTTCCCAGCTCCGACAGGGCTGGTGAAAGATCAGACCAATGAAAGCGGCCGTGTCTGCTTCCACACGGAGCTGTGTCTGTTTTCTCTGGGGAGAAAAGCTTCCAAAGCTGTCACCCCAAAACACATTCTTATCCCCTTTCCTACTTTATTTTTTTCTCTGTATTTTACTGAATCCTCTCTCTCTTCCCTGAACTAGAATATGGAGTCCCTGGGGCCAGGTTTTATTCAAGTCAGTTCTCCACTGGAAGCCCAGAGCCTGGACACTCTAGTGCGAGTGATCAGTACATACTTTGTTGAGGGGATGAGTGAGTGATTGCTGGCAGGAGGCTGGGACCTGCAGCCTTAGCACTTAGGTGTCTGCAGCAGGTAGACAGAGATGAGGACTTGGGGAACAGGCCCTCCTGTCCATCACCAAAGGGAGAGGGGCAGAGAGAAGGGGTCCTGTCACTTCCCATCACTTGGTCCAGGACATCCCAACCAAGGACATTCGTTGTTAGAGGTGCCACCTGCCTCCCAGAGTTTCTGATCTCTTGGGGGTGGGGGGTAAGGGTTACTGAGTCTTTGCTGGGTGAGAAATGAAACACCCAGGGGGCCTTGGGATGGAAGGAGACACCAGGGACCACCCTCTCTGCCCTCTTTGGACCCCTCCACCTGCTCCAGCTCCTGACACCCAGCTACTAGCCTCAGGAGGACCCAACCTGGCCAGGCACCGCCCCTTGTGCCCCTGTGCCCACCCACCAGCCTCCAGCTGGTCCTCTGTACACAAGTGATATCCAGGTAGCCAGAGCCAGCTCCTGCCGTCTCCCCATTTCCCAGCTCCGACAGGGCTGGTGAAAGATCAGACCAATGAAAGCGGCCGTGTCTGCTTCCACATGGAGCTGTGTCTGTTTTCTCTGGGGAGAAAAGCCCAGAGACCCACTCTGAAGTCTGTCCTCAGACCCTCACCCTGGGTCTCTTGGCCCACACTGGTGAGCGCTTTCCCTGGGTGAGTAGGGAAAGTAAAAGAAGGAAAGGCAGGGCAGCAGCAGAAATGCCCCTCCCTCAGGAAGTCCACACCCTGGCGTCCAAGCAAGAGAGGCAGGAAGGCCCCACCCGCGGGATGTGGGGTCAGACTGCGCCATCATGGGGGTGCTGGGCAGACTGCCCCCCTAAAGCCTTCCCCATTCTTTCCGCTGACCGGGTCAAGTCCCCACATGCTGGCACGTGGACAGGACCCCACAGAGAGGTAGAGGCCCCTCAGAGCCCCGTCCTCACCCCATCTCACCTGCCTCTCCCCTGTACCGGAGCACTTACCCAAGGCCGAGCAGAGGTGGAGAGAAAGCAGGGGTCAGAACCTCAGAGGCCGCTTCCACGTCCTGGCCCAGGCTGCTAGACCATGCCCTGGAAGAGAGGACAGACCGGTCACATGCGGCGGGGCCACCCGGACCCAGAGCCCACTGACTTCCTCGCCAGTTGCTTCCGTACAACCTACACACATTTCCCCATGATTCTCCCATAATGCTAGGTTCTCTTCCTCCTTGGGGGCTGGCAGGGCTCTCCCGACCCCTGCGGAATTGAGGGCTGCATCTCTCCTGAACTGACTGTGAGCTCCACAAGGGCAGAGAGTCTGTGCCTTCATTTCTGGGCAGTCGGTGCCTGGCTCAGAGCTTGCATGCAGCAGGTGTTCAATAAATAATCCCTGTTTGAGAAATGAGAGCCCCCAAATGCATCCCATGGACAGACTGAAAGCACAGTGCACTTGTGCTCAGGCAGAATCCTACCCTGCTTCAGCAATACAGGGCTTAATATGCCTGCTACATCACTGACACTCGCTGCTGGTATTCAAGACCTGGGTGCAAACACCATGCATCTCCCCACCAGAAATGCTCACTGGAGGTCACTGACTTACTTTATGTATACACATATACACCTGTATAGACCTACATGTAACACTCTAAATAGACTTTATTTTTTTAGAGCAGGTTTTTCATTTTCAGCAAAACAGAGCAGGAAGTACAGCGTTCCCACTTACCCCTTGTCCCCAGACACAGCCCTCATCGTGTTCACCGTCCTCCCCCTGCAGACTGGGATACCTATGTTACAACTGGTAGACCTACATGGATACACGTCATCGCCCCCAAGCCACAGCTCACAGGAGCTCGTTCTTGGTGTTGGACATTCTGCGGGTTTGAACAAACGTGTCTTGTTGTTTGGTTGCTCAGTCACATCTGACTCTTTGCGACGCCACGGACAGCAGCACGCCAGGCTCACCTGTCCTTCACCATCGACGTTATAATATTAATATCATATGAGGCAGCTTCCCTGCCCTAAAATCCGTCTCTGCTCACCTTGTCCCCTATTTCTCTCACCTCGTGAGTTCACGTCAATGATCTCAGCTAAGTCATCTCATAACTCTGGAGCCCTGCTTGGACACTCAGGGAAATTAAAGCCTAGACAGGGTCAAGGGCCCTCCACAAGGTCACCCTGGTGAAAACCAGGAAGTTGGAATCAATGGTAGAATGTGCTAGAAGCAATGTGTCTGGTGGTCATTTTATCATCTTGACTTCCTATTGGCCCGGTGGGGAGGGTGCTTTCTAACCGCCCAGTTTACAGAGGAGCAAACAGATTTTGGGATGTGTGTCAAGCTTACACATGGCCAAGTGGGGTGCCCAAAATGTATACCCCTAAACCTACCTCTGCTCTTTCCAGATGCCCTCGTCAATTACAGGAGCTTATAGGAGGCGTGGGAATGCTGCAGGCAATCACCCCCTCAGGTTAGGAGGCTTTTGCTTTTCCAGAGTTGGATCATGTGTGCCCCGGGCCTGTGGTCCTCCTGCAGGTGGTGGTGGTGGGGGGTGGCGCCCTTCAGCCACTCTGCACAATTAATGTCACAAGGGGGCCTCCCCCAGCTGCAGGTCGTCTGCACAAAGGCCTCACCATTTCTAGCCTCTGGGGGACAGACCTGCATGAACATCAAGCTCAAGGATCAGCTCAGGGACAGTGACAGCATTCCTAGTCCAGGTGGACACTGTCTTGTCTCACCAGACACGCCCCAGCTCTCCCAGGAAGAGCTCTGTGGAGTGGGGACAGCAGAGATGCTCCTCTGTGCCAGGAGGCCCCGTGACTGAGGCGGGCCCTGTGACCCCCGCCATCCTCAGTGTCCCCAGCTGTGACACGGTGGACAGGCCGGACCCCTTGGGGAGGCTGGGCCAGCTCTGATCCCAGGTTTCCCAGCAGGAGAAGCTATCCCTCCAGAAGCTTCTGGCTCCCAGTCTGCTTGGGAACACTCCATTAACTCGAATTGCAAATTTCCTCCTGGCTCTATCCGCTAAGCCACAGGGGCTCCCGGCCACCAGCTTTCCTGTGACAGATACAGATGACAGTCATCGCTGGAGACAGAATCAAGGAGCAGAAGTCATTACACAGAAATAATTATGTTGAGTTATGTCTGGTTGCTCGTGATTTCTGTCTCTCAATTGTCTTACAAATGGTCATGCCACTTCCCCTCTAGGAGAACAAACTGGATGCCTGGGTGATTCAAACAGACCTCCTGGGCCCAAGCCTAGCGCTCCAAACTCCTGCCAGGCGGGGCATCAGCATCCAAAGGCTGTGACGCCCTTTCCTTTCTCTGAGCACTTGGGAGAGAGGACAGGTAGAAGCACACTCCCTGACTCACCCACACACCCCCCCTGCACTGGGCCCTCCTTCAAGGCCCGCTTCACCTGGGTCCCTTTCTCCCAAGGCCCATCCTGACCTCCCAGCCTTTTGTTCACCTTAGGCCCAAGGCACCTCCTTCTCCTAGGTCTGGGGTCTCTGGGCAGGGTGAGGGGATGACTCAGGCCGTGACCAGCTTTGACTCATTTTGGTTCGCCCAGCTCCTAGCACAGAGCAAGGCCCTGGAGAGCAGAGAGGGCTCCGTGGCTGGGCTGCTTGGGCTCAAATCCTAGCTCTACTGTTTCCTAGTTGTGTGACCCATTATCCACCTTCTCTCTGCCTCAGTCTTCCAGGATGTAAAATGGAGATGATGATAATCCTACCTAGTTCATCAATCTCTTAAAAGATTCCGTGAGCAAATGCACACACATACAGAATACTTGCTCATAGGAAGATGCCATAAATGTCAGCAATGACTAAAAGAGCACAGAGAAGCCTTGAAAACACTCTTGTAAGAATCGAGGCCAACTTGAAAGACACAAACTACTGAAACTGACTCAAGAAGAAGCATGTCTGACATACCTATAACAAGGCAAGAGGCTGAATTAGTAATCAAAAAATTACTCACGAAGCAAAGTCCCCACCAGGCCCAGATGGTTTCACGGCTGAGTTCTATAAACATTTAAAGAATTAATAACAATTCTTCACACACTTCCAAAAAACAGAAGAGGTGGGAACACTTCCCAACTGGTTCTATGAGGCTGGTACTGCCTTGATAGCGAAACCAGACAAAGTCTCCACAAGAGAAGAAAGCTACAGACCAATGTCCCTAATGGACAAGGTTGAAAAGAAGAACAAACAAGCCCAAAAAAAAAAAAAAACACAAAAAAAACAAGCATAGCAAATCCAGTAACATAAAGAATAAAAAGAGTTATACATCAGACCAAATGGGATTTATTTCAGGAATGCAAGGATAGTTTACCATCTGAAAACAATTAATGCAATACATCATACAGTAAAATAAAAAGTAAAAGTCGCATGTTAATCTCAACAGATGCAGAAAAAGCACTTGACAAAATGCAACATCCTTCCATGATAAAAAACACTCAAACTAAGAACAGAAGGAAACTTCCTCAGTCTGACAGAGGGTATCTGTGAAAAACTCACAGCCAACATCACACTTAATGGTAAAAATGCCAGATGCTTTTTCCCTTAGATTAGGAATGAGACAAGGATGCCCACTCCTGTCACTTCAATTCAACATTATACTAGAGGTTCTAACCAGGGCAACTAGGCAAGAAAAAAATACAAGGCATCTGAATTAGAAAAGAAGTAAAACTATCTCTATTTGCAGATGACATGACCTTTTATATAGAAAATCCTAAGGAATCCACTAAAAAAAATGTAATAGAACTAATGACATAATTTAAGCAAGGTTGCTGGATACAACAAACACAAATTAACTGTATTTCTATGTACAGGCAATTAAAAATCCAAAAATGAAATTAAGAAAACAATTCTGTAAGCAATAGCATCAAAAATTATCTTAAAATTTATAAAATAAATTTAACCCCCCAAAATGCAAAATGTATTCTGAACACTATAAAACATTGTTGAAAAAAATGAAAGAAGATCTAAATGAGTGGGAAAATATCCCATGTTCATAGATCAGAAGACTTAACACTGTTAAGATGACAACACCTCCCACACTAACCTCTGGGTTCCCCCTCAGAATGCCAGCTTACTACTTTGTATTTGGCTGACTCTCAAATTCATATGGAACGTCAAAGGACGCAAAACAGCTGAAACAGTTCTGGAAAAAAAAAAGTAGAACTCACAGCTCTCGATTTACAGACTTACCACAGGGGCTTCCCTGGTGGTCCAGTGACTGAGAATCCACCCTGCAATGTAGGAGACGTGAGTTTGATTCCTGATCCAGGAAGACTCCACATGCTGTGGTGCAAGTAAGCCTGTGCCTCCCAACTACTGAGCCTGTGCGCTAGAGTCCAGGAGCCGCACCTACTGAAGCCCAGGAGTCCACGAGCCAACAAGCCTGTACCTCACAACAAGAGCAGCCACCGCAGCGAGAAGCCTGAGTGCCACGACCAGACAGGAGCCCCGCTCACCGGAACTCAGCACAAGCGTGTGCAGCAACAAGACCCAACACAGCCAAAATTAAATAAAAAATTTTTAATGAAAGAAAAGATGCTCAACATCGTTAGTTATTAGAGAACTGCAAATCAAAAGCACAATGAGATATCATTTCACACCCACTAAAATTTTTGGCAAAGAAAACGTCAGATCAGTGCAAGTGTTGGTGAGGATTTGGAGAAATTGGATCCCACTGCTGTTGGTGATGTAAATGGTGCAGCCACTTTGGAAAGCAATCTAGCAGTTTTTCAAATGAGTGAACATATGGTTATCATATAACCCAGAAACTCCGCTCTGAGGAATACACCCAAGAGAAATGAAAACAAATGTCCATAAAAAAACCTGTTCAAAGCAGCATTATTAAACAACCTAAACGTTCATTACTATATGAATGGATACACAAAATGTGGTATTTTCATACAGTGTAATATCATTTAGCCATAAAAGAAGTACTGACATGTGCTACAATATGGATAAATCTTGAAAACATTAAGCTAAGTGAAACCAGCACAAAAGGACAAGTGTTGTATGATTCTGTTATAGAAAATGTCCAGAATAGGAAATCTATAGAGACATAAAGTAGATTGATGATTTCTTAGGGCTGGGAAAGGTGGATAGGGGAATGAAACATGGTAAAGATGGTAGCCAAAACTGTACCCACTTTGGTATGTGTATAACCTGTATACACAAAAAAGATCTTCATGACCCAGATAATCATAACGGTGTGATCACTCACCTACAGCCAGACATCCTGGAATATGAAGTCAAGTGGGCCTTATGTATCACTACAAACAAAGCTAGTGGAGATGATGGAACTCCAGTTGAGCTGTTTCAAATCCTGAAAGATGATGCTGTGAAAGTGTTGCACACAATATGTCAGCTAATTTGGAAACAGCAGTGGCCACAGGACTGGAAAAGGTCAGTTTTTATTCCAGTTCCAAAGAAAGGCAATGCCAAAGAATACTCAAACTACCACACAATTGCACTCATCTCACATGCTAGTAAAGTAATGCTCAAAATTCTCCAAGCCAGGCTTCAGCAATACGTGAACCATGAACTTGCAGATGTTCAAGCTGGTTTTAGAAAAGGCAGAGGAACCAGAGATCAAATTGCCAACATCCGCTGCATCATGGAAAAAGCAAGAGAATTCCAGAAAAACATCGATTTCTGCTTTATTGACTATGCCAAACCTTTTGACTGTGTGGATCACAGTAAACTGTGGAAAATTCTGAAAGAGATGGGAATACCAGATCACCTGACCTGCCTCTTGAGAAACCTGTATGGAGATCAGGAAGCAACAGTTAGAACTGGACATGGAATAACAGACTGGTTCCAAATAGGAAAAGGAGTACGTCAAGGCTGTATATTGTCACCCTGCTTATTTAACTTAAATACAGAGTACATCATGAGAAACGTTGGGCTGGAGGAAGCACAAGCTAGAATCAAGGTTGCCGGGAGAAATATCAATCACCTGAGATATGCAGATGACACCACCCTTATAGCAGAAAGTAAAGAAGAACTAAAGAGCCTCTTGATGAAAGTGAAAGAGGAGAGTGAAAA
>SJYC01016730.1:0-12936 GCA_006408675.1 Madoqua kirkii
ACGGATATGCTAATCAGGTATTCTGGCAGTGTTCTGTCATGAGCCAATCAGAGGTTGACACGGATATGCTAATCAGGTATTCTGGCAGTGTTCTGTCATGAGCCAATCAGAACGGATATGCTAATCAGGTATTCTGGCAGTGTTCTGTCATGAGCCAATCAGAGGTTGACAAGCCTCCCCTCTGGGCTATATAAGCAACCGCTTTCCCTACATCGGGGCCCTCGCCACTTCCTAAAAGAGCTGTAACAATAAACTGCGTGTCAGAAGAATCCTGTCTGTGGCGTTCTCCTTATCGGCGAGGCGGGCGCCCACAGAATAGGCAACTAAAGGAGCTTCCTTTAAAATAAAATGAAAAGGAATGAAATGATACACCAAGACCAGCAGTGAATCTCCAATGCACCCTGCTAAGGAAATTAAGCCAGACTCAAAAGGCTATGTATTGTATGATTCTGTGTGTGCAATATTCTGGAAAAGGCAAACTGTGGTAAAAGAGCTCAGACCAGTGGTTGCCAGAGGCTGTGTATGGGGCCATATTCTGTATCTTGATTGAGGTGGTGTTTTTACAACTGTTGTGCTGTTTCTAAGTCATGCGCAACTCCTTGCTACCGCATGGACTTCAGCTCGCCAGGCTCCCCTGTCCTTCACTATCTCCCAGAGTTTGTTCAAACTCATGTCCATTGAGTCAAGGCTGCTATCCAACCATCTCATCCTCTGCCACCCCCTTCTCCTCCTGCCCTCAATCTTTCCCATCGTCAGAGTCTTCCAATGAGTCGGCTCTTCGCATCAGGTGGCCAAAGTATTGGGAGCTTCAGCTTCAGCAACAGCCCTTCCAATGAATATTCGGGGTTAATTTCTTTGGGGATTGACCGATTTAATTTCCTTGGTGTCTAAGGGACTCTCAAGAGTTTTTTCCAGCACCACGATTTGAAAGCATAAATTCTTCAGCGCTCAGCCTTCTTTCATGGTCCAGCTCTCACATCCGTACGTGACTACAGGGAAAACCATAGCTCTGACTATATAGACCTTTGTCAGCAAAGTGATGTCTCTGCTGTTTAATACACTATCTAGCTTTGTCATAGTTTTTCTTCCAAGAAGCAAGTGCCTTTTAATTTCATGGCTGCAGTCACCATCCGCAGTGATTTTGGAGCCCAAGCATATAAAATCTGCCACTGTTTCCACTTTTTCCCCATCTATTTGCCACGGTACAACTAGATGTATTTGCCAAATATCAGAACTATATACTAAAATGGATGGATTTTACTGTGCCTAAGTTATTCTTTACTTTTTTTTTTTTCATGAAAGCAGGGGCGGTGGGGGAGAGGAGCAGGAAAGAGCCAATAGGAAAGACACACTATCCAGTGAAAATAATGGCTGGATAGGAAAGGAAAGGCTGTACTCCACAGACCCACTTCCTCTCCCCCGTCCCCTTGTCCAGGCTCACAGTCCATTCCTGATCAGCCCCTGTTACTTTGACTGGTTGTGCTTACACTTAGTCGCTCAGTCGTGTCTGACTCTTTGCGACCTCATGGACTGTAGCCCACCAATATCCTCTGTGGGATTTTTCAAGCAGAAATACAGGAGTGGGTTGCCATTTTCCTCCTCTAGGGGATCTTCCCAACCCAGGGATCGAACCTATGTCTCCTGCATTACAGGGGGACTCTTTACCCCCTGAGCCATCAGGAAGGCCCTCCAGCTAAATGGCACCCTCTCTCCCTGCTCATTCTCCGTGGCCTTCTTGTTGCTAAGTCCCATGGATGCTGGTGAATACTGTCTCCTGCTTGAGACTCAAAGCTCTCTAGGGCCCTTATGCAGCTTCTCCAGCTTGCCTCGACCATCATTGACAGCTCCTGTTCTGTCTCCTCCCCCAGCCCCTCAACATACACACCACCCCCCGACCTGGGCCATCTTGTTTGTGGCCTCACAAATTACCAACATACCAACCATACCCAGGTCCTCCACACCCCATCCTGGTGTCTCTTGAGTTTAATTTGTACTGACATCACCTCCTTAGTTGTCCATGACATATTTCTATTAATACGACCTGGGATCCAGATTTGACTCACATTGTGCCTTGTGGTTGGCCGAACTCCAAGCCTGTTTCCCAAATAATCTGTGCTTTGAAGTTTCAAGATAATGTTTGCCAACTCTTCCCTGAACTTTCCTTGCTCAAAAACCTCTCGTGGGATTAAAGACCCAGAGTTAAGAGTTAAAACTATAAAACTCTTAGAAGAAAATATTGGGAGGGGATTCTTAGTACCATTGTGAGAAATCATGATGTTGAATTTAGCAACTGATTCACCTATCAATGTGCCTGCTCTGTTGCTGAGTCCTGTCCAATCCTTTGTGATCCCCATCAGGTTCCTCTGCCTATATGATTTTCTAGGCAAGAATACTGGAGTGGGTTGCCATACCCTTCTCCAAAGGATATTCCCAACCCAGGGATCGAACCCTGGTCTCCTGCATCTCCTGCATTGGCAGTGAATTCTATACCACTGAGCCACCTGGGAACCCCAGTGTGTCAAAATATGACATTAAACGCACAGGTAACAGAAGGCGAAAGTAGATAACTTGAACTTCATCAAAACTGAGAACTTTTGTGCATCAAAGAAACACAAGAAAGCAAAAAGACAACCTACAAAATGTGAGAAAATATTTCCAAATCATATACCTGATAAGGAATTAACATCCAGGATATATAATGAACTCTCCCAACTTGACAACAATAACAAAAATTCAAAACTGGTCAAAGAACTTGAAGAGACATTTCTCCAAAGATGGCCAGTAAGCACATGAAGAGATGTGTAACAGCATCAGTCTTTGCTGCTGCTGCTGTTCTTCAGTCATGTCCGACTCTTAGCAACCCCATGGGCTGCAGCCCACCAGGCTCCTCTGACCATGGGATTTTCCAGGCAAGAGTACTGGAGTGGGGCGCCATTGCCTCCTCTGGTATTAGTCATTAGGGAAATGCAAATCAAAACCACAATAGGATACAACCTCACATCTACTAGATGGCAATTAAAAAAAGAGAGAGAGAGAAAGCAAGTATTGGTGATAATGTGAAAGAGGAGGCTGAAAAAGCTACCTTAAAACTCAACTAAGATCATGGCATCCAGTCTCATCACTTCATAGCAAATAGATGGGAAAACAATGGAAACAGTAACAGACTTTATTTTAGGGGGCTTCAAAATCACTGAAGATGGTGACTGCAGCCATGAAATCAAAAGATGCTTGCTCCTTGGAAGAAAAACTATGACCAACCTATATAGCATATTAAAAAGCAGAGACATTACTTTGGCAACAAAGGTCTGTCTAGTTAAAACTATGGTTTTACCAGTAGTCATGTATGGATGTGAGAGTTGTACCATAAAGAAAGCTGAGTACCAAAGAACTGATGCTTTTGAACTACGGTGTTGAGAAGACTCTTGAGAGTCTCTTGGACTGCAAGGAGATCAAACTAGTGAATCTGAAAGGAAATCAGTCCTGAATATTCACTGGAAGGACTGATGTTGAAGCTGAAACTCCAATACTTTGGCCACTTGGTACGAAGAATTGATTCATTTGAAAAGACCCTAGTGCTGGGAAAGATTGAAGGTGGGAGGAGAAAGGGACGACAGAGGATGAGATGGTTGGATAGCATCACCGACTCTATGGACATGAGTTTGAACAAGCTCTGGGAGTTGGTGATGGACAGGGAAGCCTGCTGTGCTGCAGTCCATGGGTCACAAAGAGTCGGACACAACTGAGCCAGTGAACTGACTGACTGACGTGAATGTGGAGAAACTAAAACCCTCACACACTGCTGGTGAGAATGGAAAATGGAAAACAGTTTGATGGTTCTTCAAAGAACTAAACTGAGAGTTACCCTGTGACCCAGTAATTCTACTCTCAAGTCTATACCTAAAGGAATAGAAAGCAGGAACTAAAAAAAAAAAAAAAAAAATCTGGGGACTTGCCTGGTGTTCCAGTTGTTAAGATGTTATCACTGCAGTATGAGTTTGATCCCTGGTCAGGGAACTAAGATCCCTCATGCTGTACATGACTGTGCATAGCAGCATAACTCACAGCAATCAAAAGGTGAAACAACCCAAGTGTCCTTCAACAGATGACTGGGTAAATAAAGTGTGGTCCATCCATACAATGGAATAGTAGTCAGCTTCCAGAAAGAATGAAATTCTGACACATACTACATCGTGGTTAAATGCTGTAAACATGTAAAGTGGAAGAAGCCAGACATAAAGAACAAATATTATATGGTTCCTGGTGCTAGTGGGAAAGAATCTGCCAGTGCAGGAGATGAACATGGATGCCTGGGTCAGGACGAGCCCTTGGAGTATTCTGGGCTTTCCTAGTGGCTCAGATGGTAAACAATCTGCCTGCAATGCAGGAGACCCAGGTTCCATCCCTGGATCAGGAAGATCCCCTGAAGAAGGAAATGGCTACCCCCTCCAGTATTCTTGCCTGAGAAATCCCATGGACAGAGGAGCCTGGCAGGCTACAGTCCATGGGGTTGCAAAGAGGCAGACACGACTGAGTGGCTAACAGACACATCACTTACACATGAGGCCCCTAGAAGTGTCAGGTTCACAAAGATAGAAAGTAGGATGGGGGGACCAGGGGTAGGGGAGGGGATGAGGAATCAGTGTTTAATGCAGACAGATTGAGTTTGGGAAGGTGAGAAAGTCCTGGGACCGTATGGTGGGGATGGTTGCTTGGCACTGAAAATGTGCATAACACCAGTGAATTGCACACTTAAAATAGTTACGATGGTAAATGTTAAGTTAAAATTGTTAAATGCAATTTTACCACAATTTAAAATTGTTTTGATTCGCTGGTGGTCCAGTGATTGAGACTCTGCCTTCTAAAGCAAGGGCACTGGTTCAACCTGACCTGCCAGAAGGGCAGCCGAAGGCAGCGGGCACAGGTCTAGAGGCTGGACCGAGGGGGAAACCAGGCCAGCAGGGCGTGTTTACTTTCTGTGGCCTCCCACTGCCACCCGGGATTGGGGGCCCGCGGGGGACCAGATGTTTCTCTCCTGAGCTAATCTCTGGGCTTCATCCCAGGGGACTCTGCCGGTTTCCCAGAAGACACGCCCACCTGGAGAACCCTCCGCCATCCAGAGCCCGGAGCCGGTTCGCAATCTTGCCTCTCCGTCCCGCCCCCCAGGAGCCTGTTCCATCCCACAAGTCCAGCCCCCAGTCCTGCCTGGGCTGACCCCGTCCAGCCTCGTCCTGAGCTCCTAATTTGGCTGCCCAGAGTTTGCAACCCCGCCGGGCCACCCCAGAGAGAGCCGCGGGATGCCAGCCTTGTTCTCAGGTCCTGGGAAGAAGAGGAGAGGGAAGAAAACTTTGATGCTGGGCCAGAGCCTTCGCCTGAAACTCCACCATGCAAGTTGCCCCTTTGGGTTAAAGCAGTTGTTTCCTATACCTATTTCAGAAAAAAAAAACCCTCCAGTCCCTCCCAAAAATGCTTCCAAGGGGGGAAAAAAATGCCAAGGGGGCACATAGGTTGTGGAAAGCTGTGAGAGAATGAAAGGCTCTGAGAAAACCTGTGTGGAAGGGCCCCATTTAGCTCTGCTAATCACCACACTTGGCTCCAGCTCCACAAAACATGCTCTGGACGTCCACAGCCCCAATTAATGCCCATTGTGACAGCCCAGAGGGGCGGGGAGCCCTCAAACTGCAGAGAGAGGAGGTCAGTTGGACTGGACCTGGAGGGAGAGAATGTGAGGAACAAAAGCCCCGAGAGCTACCCTCAGAGACAGACCAGAAACGACCCCAGAGCGCAGGAGAGGGGGCTCAGCCCTCCTGCCCCCACCTTGGTCCTCGCTCCAGCCCCTGGTTCTCTGATCAAACCCTCAGTCCTGCGCCTGAGATCTGAGTCCCCCAGTGCCCCTGCTGTCCCTACACCCATGTGGCCACGGCGGGGGCCACGCTGCTATCCAAGGCATGCCAGGCATTGTCAGTGACCCAGATGCCATGAGGGCACATTATAAAGACCTATGACAGCAGTTAGACTTTCACGAACATCCTCATCTCTTATTCCTGACCCCAGGACAGACAGGTATGGATTCGAATTGTGAATGGAGCATGATCGATCGGGGAAGAGTTAGCAGCTGTGTGATCCTGGGGCCGCAAATTAAATCAGTTGTCAGACCTCATCTGGAAAATGGGGCCAGCAAATGAGTCCGTCACTGGATGAGGACGAGGGCTCTGTGAGATACGGAATCTGCTCTTGTGCTGTTTCACCCTTCTATGGAGTCTTCTGTCCCTTCTCTACCCACAGCCCTCCAGGGCTCCCTCCTCCCTTGGGGCAAAAGCCCACATCTTTTCCCTCCTTCCTCTCTCCATCTCGCTCACTCATGCTCCAGACACCTGTGTTAGCTGTCCAGTCATGTCCAACTCTTGTGACCCATGGACTCTAGCCCACCAGGCTCTTCTGCCCATAGATTTCCCAGGCAAGAATACTGGAGTGGGTGGCCATTCCCTTTTCCAGGGGATCTTCCCGACCCAGAGATCGAACCCCAGTCTCCTGGACTGCAGGCAGATTCTTTACCATCTAAGCCACACATTGGCCTCTTAATGAGCCCAGAACAAGTCAGGCACATAGCCCAGCCTCAGGGCATTTGCACCAGCTGTTACCTCTGCCTAGAACACTCTTGCCCCAGATCTCCCACACTTCTATCAGGTCCTGTTCAAATGTCACCTCCTCCAGGAAGCCATCCATGATGTCCCACACTGAAATAGCCCCTGGACTAGGTTGGATAGTTGTTGGTGGTGTTATTTAACTGCTCAGTTGTGTCTGACTCTTTGCTACCCCGTGGACTGCAGCACACCCTGTCCTTCACTGTCTCCGGGAGTTTGCTCAAATTCATGTCCATTGAGTCGATGATGCCATCCAACCATCTCATCCTCTGTCACTCCCTTCTCCTCTTAAACATGTGGCTTCTATTTCAGGCCTGGAGGAGGCCAGACTCCCACTGATGGCCAAGACAGGAGGTTTTGCCAAGAGAAAGAGGTAGTAGATGGCCAGCCTGGATGGCGGGACAGACAGGCCAGAGGGTGGTCAGGCATGTGGTTCTAGGAGTCTAGACAGACTCCTAGATGAGCAGAAAGGCCATCCCAGCCATTCAAGACACTTATACTGTCACACACTAGCCTTTCTGAGCCTCTGGGTTCAGAGGTTGTTGATGGAAGTGCCAGTGGGGCAGTATTTTAAATGTTCACTAATGATTGTCTGATGATAGGGGTTTTCCAGTTATCAAGGCTCTTCCTTCATTTCAGTAATAGCTAGGAAGATACCTTAGAGAAGGAAATGGCAACCCACTCTAGTATTCTTTCCTGGGAAATTCCATGGACAGAGGAGCCTGGTGGGCTACAGTCCATGGGGTCACAGAGTCAGACACGACTGAGTGATTAAATCACCACCATCGCTACTGGGTTCTGTTCTAAGTGGTAAGAGGATGGCCGCTCACCTGGATAACCCAGGGGGCAGGATGGAAGTCCTGGACAAGAAAGGAGGCTGCATTTGAAGTTTACATCAAAGTGACAAAGTGCTTGAGTAGAATCACCCCCCACCAGCTCTGAGGGTGGCAGAAGAGGACAGCTGAGACTTCTGTGTCCCAGGAGCAGAAGGGAAACTGAGGCCAGCCCTCAAATCAACACTCTAGGATCAAGAGTGATGCCCCTCATACACATGCACACTAAGTTGCTTCTGTTGTGTCCAACTCTTTGCGACCCCATGGCCTGTAGCCCTCCAGGCTCCTCTGTCCGTGAGATTTTCCAGGCAAGAATACTGCAACGGGTTGCCGTTTCCTTCTCCAGGGCATCTTCCCAATCCAGGGATCGGACTGGCGATTCTTAGATCTCCTGCATTGGCAGGTGGATTCTTTGCTACTAGCAGAGGGGCAAGGGACCTGTGTTGGGGGTGACTGGGGAGGAGGGCGTGCTGGGGAGGCAGTGGGAGGGAAAACCTCCAGGGCTCATTGGAAACTGAGGAGGAAGGTGGGAGGGGTGTGTCACCTTCACAGGGCAGACTTTGGGGGTTTGGAGTTGTTTTTTTTCCTGCAGCTAAAGTATGACAGTGCTTTTTAAAAAATAATTTTATGTATTTATCTATTTCTTTGGCCGTGCTAGGCCTTCACTGCCGTGCAAGCTTTTCTGCAGCTGTAGAGAGCGGGGGCTACTCTCCACCTTGCTGGTTGTGGTCCTCAGGCTTCTCACTGCGGCGGCTTCTCTGGTTTCCGAGCACAGGCTCCAGGGTGCACAGACTTCAGTAGCTGTGACTCTGGGGATCTAGAGCACAAGGTCAACAGTGATGCCACACAGGCTTAGCTGCTGTGTGGCCTGTGGGATCTTCCCACCAGGGACTGAACCTGTTCCCCTACATTGGCAAGCAGATTCTTTACCACTGAGCCCCCAGGAAATCCCTCCCTCAGCTTTATTGAGATAGAACTGACATGTAACATTATGTAAGTTTACGGTCTACAACTGCAATAATGTGATACAATTCTATGACATTAGCTAACACTTCCACCACAACACATGATTACCATTTCTTTCTTGCAGTGAGAACTGATGGTCTACTCTCTTAGCGACTTTCAAGTACTCAGTACAGTTACCTGCAGTCATCATGCTATCCATTACATCCCCAGGGCTTATTCATCTTCTAATCAGAAGTTACCCTCTCTGACCAACACCTCCCCCTTTCCCCAAGCCCCAGTCCCTGGCAACCACTATTTTACTTCAAATCCGTGCAGAAGTAAGACTGTACAGTATTTGCCTTTCTCTATCTGGCTTTCGGGGAGGAGTTTGAGTAAATATTCACTCCAGACACAGGAGGGATCCAACATTCCCTTCCCTCTCCCACCCCAAGCTCTGCACTTGCTGTGTCCTCAGCCTGAACTCTCTTACACAGATCTCTTATTGAATGTGGTCTCCAGAACTTCCCAGTGGTCAAGAATCGGCCTTCCAATGCAGGGGACATGGCTTCAATCCCCAGTCAGGGAACTAAGATCCCACATGCCATGGAGCAATTAGAAAAGAAGCCCAAATGCTGCAGAGAAGATCCTGCATGCCATAATTAAGACCTGACACAGCCAAAAAGATATTTTAAAAAGAAGAAAAAAATCAACTTTCAATTTAAAATATATATGAATATGTATGGCTGAGTTCGTTTGCTGGTCACTTGAAACTATCACAACGTTGTTTGTTAATTGGCTATACCTCAATACAAAATAAAAAGGTTAAAAAAGTAATTATGTATTTAAAAAATTGTAGTTTCCTCTGGAAAGCCTTTCCTGACCCTCTTAACTTAGGAGCTGCTACTGCTGCTGCTAAGTCGCTTCAGTCGTGTCCGACTCTGTGCGACGCCATAGACGGCAGCCCACCAGGCTCCCCCATCCCTGGGATTCTGCAGGCAAGAACACTGGAGTGGGTTGCCATTTCCTTCTCCAATGCATGAAAGTGAAAAGTGAAACGGAAGTCCCTAGTAGCGTCTGACTCCTAGTGACCGCATGGACTGCAGCCCACCAGGCTCCTCCGTCCATGGGATTTCCCAGGCAAGAGCACTGGAGTGGGGTGCCATTGCCTTCTCTGCCTTCCCTCTAGGTTGCCAGGTAACTGGTCATTTGTACCTTGGTTCTGTTCTGGTTCTGCCTCTCCTCAATGAGCAACCTTGAGCAAGATACTCAGCCTCTCCGTGGCTCAGTTTTCTCAGTTGGGAAATGGCTAGAATAATAGGGCCCACTCCCCTGGGCTGATGAGAAGTTAAAACGATGCTTCAGCATCGCAGGCATCGTTCTTGTTTTCCTCTCTCTCATCTTCCCGGTTTCTACAGTCCAACGGCAACAATGAGGATCCACTGCGCCCTCCTGTGGCAGCACTGGAGTACTGCATCCCTCCAGGCCCAACTCATTACATCACTCCGGATTCTAAAGGTTGCAAGTTCCAAAAAAAAAAATCTTTTAAATCAGTCCAAGCTGGTTTAAATCAAAAGATGATGTACTGGCCATAACAACCTCTGCACTTGCTGTGCCCTCTTCCAAGAATGCCCTCACTCCCCGCCCCCACTTCCTCCTCTTTAACATTCTAACCACAATGTCAATGCCACCTCCACCGGAGCCGTTTGCCAGCTCCCTGTTTAGTCAGTACTAAGCACCAACTCTGGGCCAGATCCTGTTCCAGGCACGAGGGGTACTGCTGTGGACCACACAGATGAAGATTCCGTCCTCAGAGCTGACATTCTGATGAGAAAGATTGAGAATCAACAAAGACAAGTATTTCATAGAGTCTGTCAGGCGGTGACTCACACTGAGAGTAAAATGTCAGAAAATGGGAGAGGAGGAGTGGAGGGAGGCTGTAATCTTGACGTGAGAGGGGACACAGTGCAGGTCTCACTGAGGGGGCTACACTTGAGATTAGACTTGAAGAATAAGATGCAGTGGGCATTCCAAGCAGGTGGTGGTTGTCCAGTCACAAAGTCCTGTCTGACTCTGCAGCTCCATGAACTGCAGCACGACGCCAAGGCTTCTCTGTCCTTCACTATCTTCCAGAGTTTGTTCCAAGCATAGAGAACAAAGAGAACAGAAAGTTCAAAGGCCCTGAGGCAGGTCAGTTACCTTTGGGGGATGGAGATTGTCATTGCTCCTGGCTGTGCCCACAGTATCTAGAACAGCACCTAGCACAAAATAGTGCTTAATAAAGATTCTATGAATGGAAACCCAGCTAGGGGTTTCAGGAACAGCTGGTTCAGGGCTGAAATGAGGGCCCTGAGGCTAGTACCCTCCTCTCCCTGGTGGCCCCAGTCATTGTTTGTTTGTTTTTAGTTGAAGCAAAGTTGATTTAGGCTTCCCTGGTGGCTCAGGGGTAACGAATCTGCCTGCCAATGCAGGAGATGCGGGTTCAGTACCAGGGTCTGGAAGATCCCCTGGAGCAGGAAATGGCAACCCACTCCAGTATTCTTGCCTGGGAAATCCCATGGTCAGAGGAGACGGGTGGGCTACAGTCCATGGGGTTGCAAAGAGTCAGACATGACTCAATGACTCAGTAACAACAACATAGTCAATTTACAGTATTGTGTTAATTTCTGCTATTCAGCAAAGTAATTCAGTTATACATACATACATTCTTTTTCATATTCTTTTCCATTATGGTTTATCACAGGATATTGAATATAGTTTCCTGTGCTGTACAGTACAGGACCTTATGGTTTATAAATCCTATACATAACAGTTTGAATCTAGGAATCCCAAACCCCAGTCCTTCCCTCCCCGATCCCCTTCTCCCTTGGCAGCCACACGTCTGTTGGCTTCAGTCTTCGAAGACGTCTCTCCCACCGTCTAAGATGGGGTTGTTGTTCAGTCGCCAAGTCATGTCCAATTCTCTGCAACCCCATGGACTACAATACGCCAGGCCTCCCTGTCCCTCACAGTCTCTCCGAGTTTGCCCAAGTTCATGTCCATTGAGTTCATGTTCCCTAAGATAGGGACTCAGTTTCAAATGCTACAAAAGTCTGTTTCCCAGGAGTTCACGCAAAAGCCCTGACATAGCTTTTTAAGGGTGGTTTGCGTGCCCATCCTCCCATCAGTCCAGGAACCCAGGAGATGGGATGTGGGTGTGGCTTACAGCCAAGTTACACGCCCTACCCAGACCACACCTAGTGGGGAGAAGGAGCACCCAGAGGACATGTGGGCCTGTGGCATGTATGCAAAGAGCCAGTTTCCCAGATAATTATGAGGTTTTACAGCTAGTAAGTGGCCGAGCCTGGGAGCTCTCCCGGCTGAAAGCAGCTCAGAAATTCTCTGTGCTGTCTGGTGGCCACCCATCAGCAGACTAAGGGCCTGTGGCTGGATGAGACTGGGCTGAAAGGAGGAGCTAGAAGCATCAGGGCAAACAGAGAAGACAAAGGCAGCCACCTCCCACCTCGGATGGAGAAAGAGGTAAACAGAGGCAGCTCAGGGCGAGCTCCCAACAGGCCAACGAGGGGAACAGAGGGTCAGGCTGGCAGAGGAAGAGAGGGCTCATTTAGACTTGCTCCACCCTGCCGTGCAAGTGGGTAGCAAATAGGAGGATGGGCTGCCCCTCCCCTCTGGCGGGGTGGTTGGTTGGGGTGGAGACAGGATGGGATGGAGGTGGAGGGTCAACTTGGTGGGTCCAGGACTGTGGTATTTACAGAGCACCTACTGTATGGAGGAGCCCTGATATGTCATTCCAAGTTCAAGGCAAAAACAAGTTTACTATGGAGAGAAACCCTCCCCCAGCTACCTTGTAAAGGCTACTACCGGCCCCCTCAGCCACCCAGGGACGAGGAAGCTGAGGAGGCCAAGGGCAAGGCCAGGCCAGCCTCTGCATAGCTCCCTGGGAGCCAGGCCTGGAAAATACCTGGAATGGTGAGGTCTAGGGGTCACCGCCTTGTCCTGTCCGGGGTGCCCAGAGGCCTGAGGGGGAGCCCCGCCATGTAGGGTTTGAATCCCAACCTTGCTCTGACCTTCCAGGTCATCCCTGTTCATGCATTAGCTCATCTATGGCATACTGACCCAGGGGTATCCAAAACCCACAGGACCCCTCCTGTCAGAGTGTGTTCACTCCCCCCCCCACTGTCTGGCCTCAGTTTCCTCTTCTGTGAAATGGGCCCAGTCAGGCCACGCCCAGGCTTAGGGCTGGTCAAACTCCCAGAGGGGAGAGCTGGGAGGGCGGGAGCAGGTTGAGATGGATCCAGCCTCCCTGGGCGCTGTGCCTGGCACACGGGAGGCGCCCAATAAATGCTTGCTTGAGCGAGGAGGAGCCTTCAATAAATACCAGCTGTTGTGGACGCTGTGGATGTTAGCGAGGGAGTGGGCCCTCCCCTCCCCCTCCTTGCTCCCCCTTCCCTGCCTCTGATCCCCCACCCGATTTTGCCTCCTCCCCCTCGCTCCGCCTCTTTCCCTTCCATCTCCCCCTC